>JAWZYV010013676.1:0-261379 GCA_038373885.1 Cheiracanthium punctorium | reverse complement strand
TCGTCAAATTTTGGATTTATTTTGTATATTTTGTGTGCTTTTGACAAATGAATTTTCTTTCATTTATACTTTTACTATGTAAGAAACTTAGATAATGAATTTATAACTTATGATCATACTTTTAAGAAAATTTTCACTTGAAATCAGCAGACGTATCAAATATTAGTTTAAAAAAGAAATAATATATTCACACATTTTTTTCTGAAATCTCCACTCTCTAACTAACAAGAGAGCAAAACTTCAGAAAGATTGAGTAATTAGTGGGAAAATTAAAAATAATTTTACAAAGAGGTATGCCATGAATATGTGACTCAAAAACGGTGGAATAGTAAAAACGATCAACATTTGGCTGGCCATAAAATCAAAACCTTTGACACCAGGAGAAAAAGGAATTGCAGGGCTTGTAACTACTGCAGAAGGAACGTTTATGACAAATTTCATGAAAATCCAAGAACATTGTTGCCAATAATGGGATTTTATTTGTTGATTTGACTTGTAATGTACACAGAATTTCATAACAAAAATGCTAATTTTTTCATCTGAAGGAATGACGGAACCATTAATTTTATTTCATCCTAACATAATGCATATATATAAGCTTCTTTCTGAGAAAAAAGTTTTTTGATTATAGCTTTCCCTTTTAGTGAGTTTTTACTTTTAAATGAACTCACTAAAAATTTGTCAAAAATCAATTTGTAGCATTTTTTAAAAATACGAAAAAAATATTTATCAAGTTTAGACATTTATTTCTAAAATCCTTCTACTTTAATCAATAAGGGTACAAAATTTCAAAAAGATAAAACAATTAGTGAACAAATGAGAAGGTTTTTTGTTTAGAAGTGTTGCAGAAATCTTCAAAAGATTGACGAGCCATAAAACCAAAACCGGTACAGCTTTAGTATGGTCCCTTTGGCGCGCTTTATTTTTGGCGACTTTTTTTGGCGCGATGAAGGATGCCAATATGGTAACCCCGCCGTCTCAAGGTATGTGATAAGCATTGTTTGTTTTTATTTGTTATTATTACCTTAGTTTATTTGTTAATGGTAGGAGCAACAAATAATTCCGTTATTAATATAATATTTAATATTTTGATTTTATTATTTCAATATTGAAACAATTTAGCGATTTTAATTAAGGTATGAGATAAGCATTGTTCGTTATGATTTGAATTAGTTCTTTATTTTGCTTACGTAGTCTTTTGTCAGAATGCTAAAATGTATTTTAATTTTTTTGTCTTTTTTATTTGTTATTTTTGTGAGGTATTGCCTTTAGAATATTATTTGTTTGCATTGTTTAATTTAATCTACTAAAAAGAGAAAGGGGGGGGTTGAGGGGGGGTCACAGCCCCCCCTCACACAAAAAGAAAAGTTATTAAATTTTATTAAACCGAATCTATATGTACATGTAAGCTTGTTATCTGTTTAATTTTTTTTCATAAAAATATTTAAAAGCCATTAAAATAAATCATAGCAAAATTAACGGCGACGATCAATTATCTCGGAACCCCTTACGCGTTAGAACCCCTTAGAAAGTCCTCCTACCAAGGCACTCCCCCTTAGGCAGATACCCCGCGTGCAGGTTTGCCTTAAAACACAAAACAAACAAAAACTCGGAACCAGCACCATCCGATCCGCCATATTGTTTACAATTGCAGACTTGCCAACCTGGGAAAATCAAAATGTGTAAAACAGCACGCGAGCAGAAATTTCGAAACTTTTTGCTATACAACGCGTGAGCGTTATTTTTTACCTTTTACCATATAATGCACGAGTATTATTTTTAATGCATTTTATATCACAATTATTTGTTTGAAGTAGTATTAAATAAAGCTAAGAACAATAAAAGAAAATGAAGTTGTTGAATAAAAGGCAAATCAATTAATACACCATTTTCCAGATTTCTTGTGACTAACAATTTATTAATTATAATCACTTAACTGGCATGAAAAAACTCATTTTGACGGTGCTGACTTCAAAGAAGCAGCAGTAGCTTTTTCTGCTTTATTCAGAAAATCTGAAGTAAAAATCTTTCATAATAAGAAGGCTTTCCAAAATCTTATTAGACAAGTTGCACCTAAATTCATTTCTGTTTTTCCAAATAATACTGAAAACCCTCTCACATTCAGCATAGTCAGCTGCTGAAATAGGAACATTGTATTCGATCAAGAAAGATGTAAATAACAGTTTTGCATGAATAACGTCCGACAGTCCCAAGGGGGGATTAAATGGGGGGGCGACCGGCCCCCGGAGAAAAAAGAAATTGATGTAAAAGATCCTAAATTGCTTCCATAATATGGATGTATATGTCAATCTTCTAACTGCCCACCCCTGAGAAACTTGCATTAATCTGCCACTGGATCCCTGTCTGTCCTCTTTGAAAAATGTTTGTAGACTTTTACTGCTGTTAGCACGTTTCACATTTTCACTGTGTTTTGACGAACTCGAGTGGTGAGAAATGTCATACTTTCCTCCATGAGAAATGCTGAAATCACTCCGGCACACGTTACAATAAGCAAATTTCGCTCCTTTGACATATGATACTATATATACCCCAGGGGTTGCGCTGGCTCTTTTTGACATTTCGCCAAATTAGATTTTTTCGTACATCATTAAGAAAAGCAATTGTCAATATTTTCGCCCAAATGTATTTTCTTTCGCCAAACTAATTTTATTTTCGCAATTTGCGACGTTGGCGATCGGCAGCGCGACCCCTGTATACCCATTCTTTGCTATAACTTTGTTTATAAGTTATGCTGTGCCAGTGATCATTTATCGAAAATAATCCTCAGAAAAGCAATCGAAATATGCTCTTACTACCGTCTGCATCTACCACCTAATTGCAAAGCGGGCGCGCGCTGATGGTTGATAACGAACAACATCACGTGAGACGCACAAGTCACAGGAGAAAGACCTACTCCCTAGTAAACGATTCTATCATTCGCTCTACTCTATGACGTCATGACTGGGTAAACCAATTAAGAAATACTCGGCGTCGCATGTGGAAAAAGATTTTTTTTCTTTGCCTCAGTGGCAACAAAGAAAAATATTTTGATGCGCGATGTGGATCATGGTGCCGATGCTACCACTTAGATCCATATTGAAAAGGCAAAAAGGCCCTAACATAGAACATCATTTCAATTTAAAACCTAATACATTTCTTTTTAATATCAATTTCACTTTTAAAGAAATATACACAAGTTAGGAAGAAAATATCCGGAAATGCGTTAAAAAAAGCGCTGTATGCGTAAAAGCATAAACAGCAGTCGAAATGCGTAAATTTTACGCGTAAAGCGTAAAAGTTGGCAAGTCTGCAATTGGCATCGGCAAGGCAAACTTGGGTTGGCGACAAGATTTTGTCGCCAAATCAAAAAATCGCCAAAAAGGGACCATACTAAAGCTGTTCCCCAAAACCATCAGTACCAGGGGCAAAAAAATTCATGGGCTTTCTTACTACCACATAAGGAACATTCATGCCAAATTTTATCAAAATCAGTGATCATGGGTGTCATGGCTTGGTTTAACTGACGTGGAATGACCCAGCTATATGTATGCACTGACATTCCATTGGAAGAGTTAAAAATTCTAGCAGATTTTGTTATGAAAGTGCAATTACTTACTTGGTTTGAAGTCAAAACACGTCCATTGGTGCAATATGCTCCAACATACTTGCTTGGGATAACAAAATCACTTTACTTATCTGAACATCTGTAAGGGATTGTGTGTAGAGGTCTGCGCCGCCGCGCCACGCCGCCGGGCATTTATACCTAGCCCAAGCCCAGGGTTGGAAAAAAACCTGGTTTATCTGAAAAAAACCAAAAAACCAGGTTTTTTTGGTTTAAACCGGGTTTATTGGTTTAAACCAGGTTTTTTGTGTTTTTATCTTTAAATCCTTTTATAATTACCTGTTAAATACTTATAAATAAAAGTTTTTGTAAAATGTTCAGATAACAATTAATGTTCCTTCTGAAAGTAATTAAAAGAAAGTAAATAAACAATTGTTACTATTTTTATGTGGACATTGAAATCATTCAATTTTAATATTTTATTTAGAGATTCTATTTTTTATATTTAGTATATAATATAATACAATATTAACTGTTTGCTACATTTTACATGGAATCTTGCACTTAGATTCATCAGTAATAAAGTGATAAGTTGTTCAAAATTATATTTTTAAGGTTTAAAAATAAGTTGTTAAAACACAAAACCTCTATTTTAGAAACAAATTAAAAATGCAGCCTATAATTTAAGTTTAATGTATAATTTTTAATAATGATAAGACAATAAGGTGTCTATTAGATTGATATAAAAACTTATTGCTGATACTTATAAGGATAATTTAAAAAGATATCAGAACATATTCTATCTGTAGTATTTGGAATTTTAAATTATTCTTTTAAAAAAAACCAATTGGTTTTTTTGAGAAAAAAACCATTTGGTTTAAACCATGATTTAAACCGTGGTTTAAAACAGTCGGTTTAAACCATGCCAACCCTGCCCAAGCCCGAGGTCTTAAGGCGCGTTATGTTAATTATGTCGTTCATTATGTTCGTCTGAAAAAATATTCTCACGCTGCGGCACGCCGTCGCTACGAATTTCCATGCGGCGCAGACCTCTAATTGTGTGTAAGGTGATTCAGAGAAATGCCTTTTTCACACATTCCGAAAATATTTTGCTTGCTATCCTGAAAGACAAAAGGACACATTCGTGAGCTAACATTAAAGCGCATTATGAAAGCAAGAGAAAAACAGCAACTTTTGGAAATATGTATATTTGAAATACAAAAATTAAATTTTGATGCAGAAGAATATTTGGATCTAATTAACTGGTCAGATGAATGTTTAAGCGAGCCTCCAGTTACTCAAAAGTAAATGAGGACTAATTTAAAAGGATGATTCAAACAGGCTCTACTTTGGATATTGCCAACTTCCCTTGTCACTCGCAAGCGTGTTGAGTTACAAAATTCCTGCCTAGCTGACGATCTTAATTACGGCTTATATTTGGAATAGCCTGAAAAATCATACTTGGGATTATTATTTAATTAGGTCTTATTTTGGGGGTAACATATCAGTGCAATTTTCTGAAAAGAGGTTGTGTTTTTGCAATTTTGAGGTTTTGTCAATTTTTTGATTATGAAAAGACATTTTTTGCTGTGGTGAACTACAACGCAGGAACGACACAGCCAGTATGAATACAGTAATTTTTTGGCTACAATGCCACTGTTTGTTAAAAGACACAAAATCCGTCGTCTCTCTAATATAAACAACGGAATCTTCTATCCGCGAGTTTATAATAATACGATAAAAACAAGCTATTTTCACAGCTCTTAGTACTTTCTAGCCTAAACAATTAGTACATGAAAGTCACTAAAATGGAACAAAACTAATAAGAATTTTTATTAACATTTATAACCTATGAGAGCCTTATAAAATCAAAAATCATTTAAAAGTCATGTAAAACCGAAAGCATCGCAGTAAGGTATATCCAGGCATGGAAGCACGAAACAGCTAAAAAGATTGAACTTAGCTGCGGATCATACAGAACAAATAAATTATCATGCATTTAACACATTACCTGTTATTCTTTTATATGTATTCATTATTAAATTAACTAATATTCATTATATCACTGTATTCAGTATAATTTTACTCATTAAACTGAGTAAAATACTAAATCTCAAATGCATCAATGATGTTGAAAAGACTGAAAACTTTCATGCCTGAGTAAGGTATAGCATATAAAAGGAAATAAGAGAAAATGCGATTACTTTATTTTCAGATAGCTGTCGATTTAATAGCATTTTTATATATTTTAATAACTTTTTTAATAATAAAAAAATTATTGGTATGTTGATTTTACAAGTAATATAATAATCGTTATCCATTGCCATTCCATTACCCATTCAATTTTAAACTGACACATGGCTGACTGGGATCTTCCCTTCCCCGGCTTTCCAAACGGGTCTAAAAGCCCGTATAAGCGGTAGTTCGCATTCCTTCCGCCGTAGCGTACTTATATGTCCTGAACAGAGCGATTTAAAGGGCAGTCCATATGATTAAAAGGGCATTAAAACTGCCAAAAATGCTTGATTAATTTTTTTTTTTGTTTTGTTTTGTTTAAACAGAATGTATCTTTATCTATAAATATTTTGAAACGTTTCTTCATCCATGCACATATTGAAAAAAAATTTAAGAAATTGTTAGTTTGCTTTTAGGAGCTTCTTCGACATGTAATAAATTAATAATAAATAAATATATTAATTTATGTTTTATTTAAATCTTCAGAAGACTGTAATACTTTTTAAAGACTTGTTTTTCGGAACTCCTACATATTTTAATATATTAATACAGCATTCTCCCAATACGTAAAAAACACTCAAAATACTGGGGTTAAACAATAAAATAAATAAAAACTTTGTGAAAAAAAACACACATAAAATGTAACTTATAATAGTTACGATCGTTTCGACCAAAAAATTCTTTCGGTCTGCATCAGAAAAAGTCCGAGACGCAGGGGCGTAGCCAGAGGGGGGCTGCCCCCCCGCCCCGAAATGGGACAATTTACTTAGCTTACAATTTGATATTTAGCTTACAATTGAACTTTAGCTTTAAATTTGATACCCAGCCCACCCCGAAATGAAATCCTGGCTACGCCACTGCGCGAGACGAAGGTCTTTCTCTGATGAAGATTGAAAGAATTTTTGGTCGAAACAATCGTAACGAAGTTACATTTTATGTGTGTTTTTTTCACAAAGTTTTTATTTTGCAATACGTATACGTATGTTCGTGTCAGTGGCGTAGCCAAGGGGGGCATAGGGGGTCACCCCCCCCTCCGATGAGAAATTTTTTGCCATACAAAATGCATATGCTTCGCTCCCTTATCACACACACTTATACACAAATGTGAGTTGCAGTAGTCGTAACCCCCCCCCAAGAAAGAATTCTCGCTACGCCACTGGTTCGTATTATTAGGTTTTGGTTTAGTATACCCATGGCAAGGATAAATTTTAATCTTTTTGTGCTTTAACGAATTATTCTAATAATCAAAATAGGCGCCAGCAGGGGATCCAGGGGGGGTGCACGTGCCCCCTGTCAGGGAGCCAGTGACCCTCCCCTTTCGGGGACTCCTTATTCATTCGTCGGAGAATTTTTAAGATAAGAAATAATGTGAGTTGCAGTAGTCGTACCCCCCCCCCCTCCATGAAAAAATTCTGGCTATGCCACTGGTTCGTATTAATAGGTTTTGGTTTATTTATTGAGGTTGGGACGCCCGACCAGGGTAGAAAATTTCTAGAGGCGGTATAACGCCTATGGTTAACTTATTTTAAAAAGATTAAAATATCATGGAGTTTTGGGCGGTTTTCTCCAGATGAAACATGAATATGCCTTAGAACCCCCTTAAAAAGTCCTCCGACCAAGCCCTCCACCCTTCTGCTTAGGTGTATTATTAAAAAAAAGAGGAAAATTCTCTATGCAAATTATTCATGAGTTAAGTTAAATTGTTTAAAATTACTCTAACAGATTAAAATAATAATAAATAAAAATATGAAATTTTTCTGGAGGATGGGTTCAGTTATCTAAACAAATTATACTGCAACAAATAAATAAGTAAGTAAATAAGACACTGAACATGGTAGATGGTGGAAGCGTTACGGTCCCCCGTTCGGGCCTAGCGCGCGGCTGTCGATCTAACGGTCTGTAGTTTTGTTCGGTTTCCTATAGATAGAATTTGAATACACGTTATTCCTACGGGATGTTCGCAGTGGCGTAGCGTAGGTGGGGCGTTTGGGGCACTAGTCCCGTGCAGAAAAATTTTGTGGGCGGGAAAACACCTATCGTTGACTTATTTATTTAAAAGATTAAATGACATTTTTATATTCTACATATATATATATATATATATATATATATATATATATATTATATATATATATATATATATATATATAAATAAGTAAGTAAATAAGACACTATACATGGTAGATGGTGGAAGCGTTACGGTCCCACGTTCGGGCCTACCGCGCGGATGTCGATCTAACGGTCTGCAGTTTTGTTCGGTTTCCTACAGATAGAATTTGAATACACGTTATTCATACGGGATCTTCGCAGTGGCGTAGCGTAGGTGGGGCGGTTGGGGCGCTCGCCCCGTGCAGAAAATTTTTGCGGGCGGTAAACCCCTATCGTTGACTTACTTATACCATTAGAAAGCCATTGCTACATCCGTAGTAATAATGTTAAATGCAAATCATCAAAGAATTGACGAAATAAAAGTGCTGCATTGGAAACATTTATTACGTAATTTCAATAACAAAGAATTATTTAAAAAAAAAATTACAAAGCTTTCATTTAAACTTGAGATGAAAACATGAATTCATTTTGCTTATTGGTAACACTTTCACCATCTACTATGTTCAGTGTCTTGTTTACTTACTTATTTATTTGTTTATATACATTATATATATATATATATATATATAAAGATTAAAAAATGTCATTTTAATCTTTTTAAAATAAATAAGTCAACGATAGGGGTTTTGCCGCCCGCAAAAATTTTCTGCACGGGGCGAGCGCCCCATCCGCCCCACCTACGCTACGCCACTGCGAACATCCCGTAGGAATAACGTGTATTCAAATTCTATCTGTAGGAAACCGAACAAAACTGCAGACCGTTAGATCGACAGCCGCGCGGTAGGCCCGAACGTGGGACCGTAACGCTTCCACCATCTACCATGTTCAGTGTCTTATTTACTTACGTATTTAATTATTTATTTATTGCAGTATAATTTGTTTAGATAACTGAGCCCATCCTCCAGAAAAATTTCATATTTTTATTTATTATTTTTGTTAATCTGTTAAAGTAATTTTAAACAATTTAACTTAGCTCCTGAATAATTTGCACAGAGAATTTTCCTCTTTTCTTTTTAATAATACACCTAAGCAGAAGGGTGGAGGGCTTGGTCGGAGGACATTTTATGGGGTTCTAAGGCATATTCATGTTTCACCTGGAGAAAACCGCCCAAAACTCCATGACATTTTAATCTTAAAATAATTTAACCATAGGCGTTATACCGCCTCTAGAAATTTTCTGCCTGGGTCGGGCGCCCCCCCCTTACGCCACGCCACTGCGAACATCCCCCACTAATCTGAAATTTTGTTTCTGATTGAAATGTAAACGCATCCTTTCACAAATCTTTGAAAAGCGAAAGTACTACAAAATTAGTTTTTCTTTTAAATATTTCAAAATGAAAATTGGCCTAAAAATTGGATTATTTCTTATCTTAAAAATTCTCCGACGAATGAATAAGGAGTCCCCGAAAGGGGAGGGTCACTGGCTCCCTGACAGGGGGCACGTGCACCCCCCCCTGGATCCCCTGCTGGCGCCTATTTTGATTATTAGAATAATTCGTTAAAGCACAAAAAGATTAAAATTTATCCTTGCCATGGGTATACTAAACCAAAACCTAATAATACGAACCAGTGGCGTAGCGAGAATTTTTTCTTGGGGGGGGGGTTACGACTACTGCAACTCACATTTGTGTATAAGTGTGTGTGATAAGGGAGCGAAGCATATGCATTTTGTATGGCAAAAAATTTCTCATCGGAGGGGGGGTGACCCCCTATGCCCCCCTTGGCTACGCCACTGACACGAACATACGTATACGTATTGCAAAATAAAAACTTTGTGAAAAAAACACACATAAAATGTAACTTCGTTACGATTGTTTCGACCAAAAATTCTTTCAATCTTCATCAGAGAAAGACCTTCGTCTCGCGCAGTGGCGTAGCCAGGATTTCATTTCGGGGTGGGCTGGGTATCAAATTTAAAGCTAAAGTTCAATTGTAAGCTAAATATCAAATTGTAAGCTAAGTAAATTGTCCCATTTCGGGGCGGGGGGGCAGCCCCCCTCTGGCTACGCCCCTGCGTCTCGGACTTTTTCTGATGCAGACCGAAAGAATTTTTTGGTCGAAACGATCGTAACTATTATAAGTTACATTTTATGTGTGTTTTTTTCACAAAGTTTTTATTTATTTTATCGTTTAACCCCAGTATTTTGAGTGTTTTTTACGTATAGGGAGAATGCTGTATTAATATATTAAAATATGTAGGAGTTCCGAAAAACAAGTCTTTAAAAAGTATTACAGTCTTCTGAAGATTTAAATAAAACATAAATTAATATATTTATTTATTATTAATTTATTACATGTCGAAGAAGCTCCTAAAAGCATTAACCAACTAACAATTTCTTAAATTTTTTTTCAATATGTGCATGGATGAAGAAACGTTTCAAAATATTTATAGATAAAGATACATTCTGTTTAAACAAAACAAAACAAAAAAAAATTTAATCAAGCATTTTTGGCAGTTTTAATGCCCTTTTAATCATATGGACTGCCCTTTAAATCGCTCTGTTCAGGACATATAACTACGCCACGGCGGAAGGCATGCGAACTACCGCTTATACGAGCTTTTAGAGCCGTTTGGAAAGCCGGGGAAGGGAGGATCCCAGTCAGCCATGACTCAGCAGTTTGATAGGGGAAAACACGCTCCCGCGCAGGGAGAAATACATTAGAAGATGGGTTCGTAGGGAAGAGTACTAAGACGTTTTTAAGTAAGGATCTCACTGCCTATTTATTAATCGTGCGGTCTGTTTTCATTTTTTTTTCTTTTGGTAATTGAAATGAAAAATTGTCACAAATGTATTTATTATATATTATGTATGTACACTTAGAAGTTTTTAAGCATGGGTTGCATCGCCAATTAATTGTGCAGTTTGTTCTCTCTTTCTTTTTCTTGTCTTTGGTAATTAAAATTAATAATTTGATTTGAGATTTTGTTAATTGAGGCCCTTAACCAGGAGCCTGTCGTCTCGATTGTTCCGAAGAGAAATTAATAATAGTTACAGATGAATTTATTATATATTTATAAATACATATAGATATGTGGCTACTGGGGGGGTTATAAGCCCCCCCCCCATAAGGAATTTTTTGTCATACAAAATGCATTTTTTTCACGCATACACAACATATGTATACAGCACTTTACCAGGCCCGGACTGGCCAGGGTGTCCGATTGTCTGCAGAAGGGTTGGCCCCCACCCTCGGCGGGCCCTCCCTGCTGAGGGCGGGCCCCCAAACAGGAAAAAGAAAGAAAATAAAAAAAGTGCTATAGTGATAGCACTTGAATTTTGACAGCACATACAAAATTTTTTGCAGCTGTAATTGCGCCCCAGAAGGCTTCAACGCTTCGTTTTAAATGTAGTTCTCAACTTTTTTTGAGTGAGGGTTCCCGAATGAACAGTGGCGTACGCAAGGAGGGGGGTTGGGGGTTCAACCCCCCCCCCTTGTCAAAAATTTTTTAACAAAATGTCCATAAATTTTCAATTTTTAGCTTAAATATTAAGCATTTTAACACAAAGTTATGTCTATAACCCCCCCTTGAAGGAAGTCTGCATACGCCACTGGGATTAATTAATATGAATGACGCGCATTAATTAATAATCAATATTTTATTAATACATTAATTATCAATCATAATTAATTAATAATAACACCATACTTCCCCCCCCCCGCCCATACCCCTAAAGTTAACACATCCTATTATTTATCGGTTACACAATAACCCGGGCCCCCCTTCTCTTGAGACGGGCGGGCCCCTACCCTCCCAGTACGGGCCTGCACACTACGATACATGAATTGCAGTAGTCGTAACCACCCCCCCAGAAAAATTTCTGCTTACGCCACTGGAATATATAAATAATTTTTTACTTACTATGTACAATAACTTATACTTAATAATGACTTGAGGTCACAATTATTTTAACTAATATTGCAATGGCCACTAACTTTATTAAAAAGGATACCAATAAATAAAAAGAAATAAATCAGATTACAAACCACTTCCTAAAAAATTTCATGCATTTTTGTTTTCATTTTTAAAATAATGGTTACGCTTTTCAATGTATGTCTCTAACGAGTCTCCGAACGTTAGTGTACCCTTCTCCTTCTGTGTCAATCGTTGCATTTGGGCAATCGGGAAGCAACGACTATCAGGGTTGAGGAATTCAGAATATTACCATAATATTAGAGAACTTGACGCCAGAATTATTTAAACTACTGTGGTAATTGCAAATATTAAGCCTTTCATGCAGCATCCCAGACAGCACATAAGCTTAAATCAAGCTTGAGATTTGGCTTGGCAATGCAAGGTTGTCTTAAGCTGGATTTTCACTTGCAAAGTGCGGTGATGGCGCCATCTGTGAAAGAGAATGGACATTAATTGTCTAGCGTCCTCAAATTTGTTGAAAGTTCGTAAAACATGTGTTTTAACGGGGATGGTTTTCTCATTAACAGTGCCATATTACCGGCAGGGCAAACGGGGCAACTGCCCAGGGCCTACAGATTTTAGGGCCCAAAAATCTTACATCTTACACTTTTGTAATTTTAAAATTAAATTACAAAGGATAAAAAAAATCAGAAGTTAAATAATTTTTTTAATTATAAAGTATGAACAATGAAAATAACTCAAATTTACATTTGTATAAATTAATTTAAACTTATTTTTAATTCTTCGAAATGCTCTATATCAATATAGCTTACCAATATGTAGGAAAATAACCACATTTGTAAAGAGAATTTTGAGCGTTAAAAAATAGCAAATTTTTTCAATTATTTGTTCAGTGGCGGATTTCCCAATAGGCGCATGAGGCGCGCCTCGGGCCTTTCAAATCTAAGGGGCCTCAAAAACCTAGAATGTAAAGCTGTTTGGATGTCACGTTGTAGGAATTGAGAGGAATAATTTACCTTTCGGAAAATCACAAAAAATTAAAAATTTAAGCTAGAGATAAGGACTTTATCTTTTTTAGAATCAAAAGAACTTCCCGAGGGTGTAATAATAAAAAATTGCCAACAGATAATCAAGCAGATACAAGCTGATATGTGCGAGATAACACAATTTTCGGGAAAATAAATATATGATAATTAAAAAAAGCATTGAAAAATTAAGAAGAGCAGTACTCAGTGTCACCGGAATGATGCGTGCAAATTTTCAGCTCGATCGCATAATAGGAAGTGGGGTAAAATAAGTAAATTTTAAGCTAGAATGACATGCATAGTTAGTCTCCCTTCTAGGATTTTTTTGTTCTATTTCAAATATAGAATGATATATATATTTATTTAATTCGTACTCATAGTACTTCGTACAATAGTCCTAAACTTATTGCCAGTTTTTGAATAGACACAATAATTAGACTAAACAGAAAGTTTACTTTCACTATTAAACTGCTTACAGTTTTGCGGTTTCAATCGGGAAATTTATGAATATATTTAAATATTTATAAATATATGTTTTTACAGGTATGTTAAATTTTTGATTCATTTTATCCAAGTAAAAAATTCTTCTGAACTTTGTGAGATCTAAATCATGTTTCTGATCAAGTGTCCCCTGTTCTGACCCTCAAAAGTCCCTGTTAAGTACACTAAATTTTCACGATAGAAACAAGAGGTAAATACCAGATTCGATAAAATCAAGGTACACCAATATGAAATTGCATTTGCGCGGTTATATTCAGAGGTATACTGATGTTTATTTAGTGTTAATCATGAAAAGTGAAAAGTAGTACAAAAATTATTAAGTTTCATGAGCAGGGGCGTAGTCAGAAATTTTTCATGGGCGGGGGGGTTACGACTACTACAATTCATATATATATATATATATACGTGTGTATGATAATGTAGTGAAGAATATACATTTTGTAAGGCAAAAAATTCTTCATGGAGGGGTTATGACCCCCTCCTTGACTACGCCCCTGTTTATGAGGTAAAATACTTTTTAATGTACTAATCTATAAATATAAAAACTATTTTTAATTTTTAATGCTCGTTTGTAGACATAAATTAGATGTAAAAGGAGTGAAAACATTTTAAAATAATTTTATTTTAAACATAAATTAACTTTTATATTTTAGACATAATTCACAATTAGAGAATATAGAATCAAAAAATGAGATCTCTTTGTCCTTGTTTGGACTTTATCAATTAGTCCATTCCCAGAAATTCCAAAAAATACACTGCTCAAAACAATTAAAGGATATTGTAAGTTTTATATAAAATAAAGATATAAGCGAAATTTTTTTTGCCAAAAATGGAAGAAGAGAATCACAAATGCAGATTTTTCTGATTTTCAAACTGTGGAGTATGCTAATTTTGAGTTCGACGTCAAAAACGTCGCTTCAGCGGCAGCGAATGAAATTGGACTTTCAACTGAACAAAAGACAATGAAGACAAGGATGATCGGCATTCAGTGACTGCTTTGTTTCGATGAGTACGATGTCTCAGCGAAGTCATTTAACCGATTCAGAAGCTTGGAGAGTTGTCGGTAGGTTAGAAGGGGGCCAAAGTCAAGCCGAAGTAGCGCAAGCCATTGGAATGTCACAAAGTGTGATTTCCAGGATCTGGAACCAGTTTTTGGCGACTGGAAGTGCAGGCTGAAGACCAGGGCAAGGTCGTAGACGGGCAACAACGCCCAATGAAGATCGTTATTTAGTGTTAACGGCTCGGAGGCACCGGAATATGAACGCTACTCTTCTCCAACAACACCTTCGCTCGGCTACTGGCACCACGGTTTCAACTCAGACTGTCCGAAACCGGCTCCATGGTGTGGGTCTGTATGCTCGCCGACCGATGGTATGTCTTAGACTAACATCAAGGCATCGTCGCGACCGCAGGGAGTATGCAACAGAGCATGTGAAGTGGAGGAGAAATGAATGGAGCAATGTTCTTTTTTCTGACGAGTCCCGTTTTTCAGTTTATCCTGAAAATAGGCGTATTTTCATCTGGAGGGACCGTGGCAGTAGGAATAAACCTGCTTTCGTGCACGAAAGTGTCAGCTTTGGCGCTGGGGGAGTGTTGGTGTATGGTGGCATCTCCATTGGCGGGCGCACAGACCTCTGCATCATTCGAGATGGACCTCTGACTGGTCGCCGATATAGGGATGAGATCCTCAGACATATTGTAGTCCCTTACGCTGCAGCAATCGGAGATGACTTCATTTTAATGGACGATAACTGCAGGCCACATCGTGCTAACCTGGTGGAGGATTTCCTTTTCGAGGAAGGAATCGTACAAATGGAATGGCCAGCGTGTTCTCCAGACATGAATCCAATAGAGCACGTTTGGGACGCTCTAGGAAGACGAGTGGCTGGCCGCCAACCACCCCACAAACTCTCCAAGAACTGGAAAGAGCTCTTCTGGAAGAATGGGACAGAATACCCCAACTCGTGATTAATAGCCTCATTGACTCCATGCCTCAAAGGTGTTCAACGTTGCTGGCCGTCCGTGGAAACCATACCCCCTACTGAAAATGATTTCCTTTGAAGAAAACACCTTTTCGTATTCTTTTTTTCTCATATGCACAAATTGTGTTTTTTTCCTTTTCTACACAAATGCGCAATAAAATGCATTTTTTTTTCTGACAAACATGTGTAATTTATTCTCATATAACCTACTACGTCTGTCGACCATGTATCAATCAGCTAAAAAGTTTCCCAACCACAAGATCCACCTAAAACCGCAATATCCTTTAATTGTTTTGAGCAGTGTAAATCCGAATCTTTAGAATGAAATTAATTCCAACTAATGTTCAAAAATGCTCAACTGCTGTTCAAAATGTCTCCCGTTATTATTAGCTAATGATAGTGAAATTTAATATAATAATATACAAATATTATTTTATTATGATTTACTAGATTACACTCGAACCTGTTTTTGTGCGGTGAATAGGTACCGGATAAAAAAAAAACACATTAAAAAAATCGCACTAAACTTTACCAGCAGCTATAAAAAATAGTTTACGCAACACAATCAAAAAGTATTTTTTATGCAATGAATAGGAACCGCATAAAAAAGTAACTTAAATTAAGCGATTATAGAATTCTGTAATGTAATTGGCTGATGCAATACTTACCTTACGTAAAATGATGAAATACAAGTCGAAAATCGAAAAAACTAAATGGTCGATCCAGTCTGCTATTTCTTTTTATTGATAACTTCCTCAATTATCTTCCGATTTTATTGAAATTTTCATATGACGCACAAAGAAAGGTTTGAGTGTATTAGAAATACACATAAGTAGTAATTTTAATATAAAGTGTATTTTTTTCTACCCAAGAATTATCAGATCGCTTTAATACTTTTACTTCAATCGGAATATTAGCAACCTTTTAAATACAGCCACCAGACAGTTGTAATTTAATATTGGTTAATCTAAGTGATTAAGTAAATCATTAATTACTGTAAAAAAACGTGTGCCTAGAATGCGCAATGTAAAGGTATAACTATAGTGTTGTTGTGTGTGATTATGGCAACGCTACACTTGGGCTATCTTCCAATGGGGGGGTACCTTGGTAGGAGGACTTCCTAAGGGGTTATAACGCGTATTCACGTTATATCTGGAGAAAAGCTACCAAAACTCCAGACCGTTAGATCGACAGCCGCGCGATGGGACCCGAACCCGGGACCTTCACACATCGGCGGTATAACTATAGTGAAAAGTATTTTTTTAGGGGGGGGTGCTCAAAATTTAGTTGCGCCTCAGGCCTCTCAAGAGCTAAATCCGCCACTGTATTTGTTATTTTAAGAAATATTTACAAAAATGACTAAAGTGTTTGTATTCCATACATGTTAGCAACTGTGATATAGCATTTCCATGTAACGTTTAACTATCTGTTTCTTTCATTTCAGATTACTTAACACAAAATTTGTGTTAAGTAAGTAAACCCCTTCTATTTTACCAAATATGGAAATTCTTCAAAATAAAATACAATTATACTACGAAATTGATTTCAAAATCACACATAACATTATTTTAATTTTGATGCATCCCATGGAAAAATAAAAGAAACAAATAACACATCGCCCACTTATAATCTGGCGAGAAAACAGCCTGGTAAGTCACTTCTAACTTTAGTCAGAGCTGCACAATTGCGAAGCCAAAGGGCCCGGGTTCTATTCTAGCCACGAATACTCGATGGAATTAAATTGAAATTTCAGAGTGGAGGGGGGAAATGCGCGGAAAAATAAATTATGTGGGGCGTGTTAGCCAGCGGGCGCCCCGTGTATTTAGAAAATTTTTTTGGGGGAAAATTTTTTAAGCTTGAAATTAAGCTTCAAATGTCAAGCTTAATGCAAGCTGGGCAAGTGTAAACTAGAACACTTGATTCAAGCTTGCATCAAGCTTACACGATTGGAATTTTCAAGCTTAATTCAAGCTTATTGACTCAAGCTTATTGACTATCAAGCTTGCTGCAAGTTTGATGCAAGTTTGCTGTGCTGTCTGGGATCAACATAATTGGGTCTTTGGTACAGCTGAGACCCAACTTGTGCGTTTGGGCAGTCGGAGAGCAACGCCGATCAGGGAAGGGGAATCGTAACCACTGACGTTTTAGTTCGATAAGAGGAACATATACGATAAGAATAAGATAAGATAGTCCCAACATCTGAGATGAAGGCATAGTTCGCTCAGTACCTCGACGTGATTTTACTTTTATTTCGAAGACTATAAGACTTATTTTGAGGTAGAAGGGAACTTCCTTTTTACTAGAATTAAAGTTGTTTATTTTTATTTGTTTATTTATTTTTTGTTTTATAAAACTAGAAATTATTCAATTTACTAATCACAGACTTTCGATGTCCACGGGATCATGTGCAATAGTCCCTCTCATTTACCTGTTTCCAGCACCGGCTTGATTGTAAATAAATTGTTTAATGCAACCAATCATAAGATAGAAAATATTCGGGCGTATCCTAGACCAGTATTTTTTATAGGGTGCCTATACTGCTGAACCTTGTTAACGCAAACAAGGCTAGGCAACCATCTTGTTTACGCAAAAATTCACGAGCAATAAATAGTTTTTGGAGTTTGTGCAATAATTGGGGTTTGTTTAAAAATAGTCTGCCAGGAATGTAGCGAGTGTAGTATTTAAAGTACTTTAACAGGAGCAAACAAAATAGCTCTCATAGATTACACTCTAACGGCAGAATGAAAATATAATTTATTGTCTTTGCTTCTACTGCTACCTCTTATCGAACAGAAACGTCGGTGGCTGCGATTCTCCTTCCCTGATCGTCGTTGCTCCCCGATGGCGCAAAAGCACACGTTGCGTCTCAGCAGTACCAAAGACTCAATATCTTGATGCTGTATGAAAGACTTAATATATGAAATTACAACGTTAGATTAAATAATTCTGGCGTCAAGTTCCCTAAGATTATGGTAATAGTATTCTGAATTCCTCAACCCTGATCGTCGTTGTTTCCCGATTGCCCAAATGCAACGATTGACACATAAGGGGAAGGATACACTAACTTTTTTTAAGAGACTGTTAGAGACGTATGTTGAAAAGCGTAACTATTACTTTAAAAATGAAAAAAATGTATGAACTATTTTTAGGAAGTCGTTTGTAACCTCATTTATTTCTTTTATTTATTGACATTCTTTTTAATGAAGTTAGTGGCCATTGCAATATTAGTTAAAATAATTCTGATCTCTAGTCATTATTAAGTATAAGTTATTGTATATAGTAAATTAAAAGGTATTTATACATTCCAGTGGCGTAGGGAGAAATTTTTCATGGAGGGGGGGTTACGACTACAACGATTCATGTATATGTATATATATATATATATATAGTATATATGTATGTGTGTGTGTGTGTGTGTGTGTGTTGTGCGAGTGTGAAGAAAATACGTTTTGTATGACAAAAAATTCCTCATTTGCAGGGCCTGATTAACGTTCTCTGATACTACATGCCTGATGTCATTTCGAGGCCCCCTGCCGCCTACTCCTATTCCATTCTACTAGTATAAATAACAAATATTGCAGTTTTGAGGCCCCCAGAATTTTTTTACTATAGGCCCAGGCCTCGGGGGCCTATTCGGTAATCAGGGCCTGCTCATTTGAGCGGTGGGTTAACCAGTGCCGATCCTAGACCTTCGGCCGCCCACGTGCAAATTAAAATTGGCCGCCCTTTTTCTTACAAACCAATAAAATGTTTTAATAAATTACTATCAAACACTTTTTTTAAAATGTATGGAAGTGTAAAAAGTATGGAATGGATGAAAATCAAGTTAAAGTTCGTATTTTATTTTCAGAAAAGTACAATCTACAACTACAATAAATATTTCCGATCTTTCAAAAAATTATAACAATATTTTTCGAGCTTTAAGACAGGCAAATTGATCTATAACACCTGAAATGTCTATCACCTCACAGTTGTCACTTTCAATTGAAATAATAACCAAATTCGTAAGCCTTTCTTGTGAGATTTTAGATCTTAAGTAATTTTTAATCAAACTCAATTTTGAAAAGCTTATTTCACCTGAAGCAACACGGATAGGTATAGTCAAAAATATTCTGAGTGCTATAGATAAATTGGGAAAATATGATGTTAAATCTTGACTTAATATATAATTCAAAATTTCAAATGGCTTTAACCGGCAAATATTTGGAAAAAGATCTCGAAAACATAATAGTTCACTGTGCAATTCTATACCGTCTGAGTCCCTTTCTATTTTTCCATCTTTATTTATTTGAAGTTTAATATCCAAATCCATACAGCTTTTTTTTCAAATTGTCACTATCTTCAGAGTTAAACGTTAGTAAGAAACTGAATATTGAGAAACAGCTTTCCAACAAATCAAAGCGTTCACCTACTGAATTGATGGAAATATGCAAAATTAAAAAAAAAAAAAAAAAAAAAAAAAAAATCTTAAACCCTTTTTCAGAGTCTGTAACATCTTGCACTACGTTAATGCACTATACGTCCCATTATAGCAACCAGTCTGGTAACACTTTTCCCAGGACACGCTAACGTTCATTTGAGGACGGTGATTGGCTGTTATGAAAAAAAATCTGATATGGACAACACATGACTTCCTTGCACGTCTATTAAATCAAAAATATTTTCGGCACACTTCATCTAAACATATTTTGTTTGAAAGAGATAAAACATCAGTAATAGTAAGGTTTAGCGATTTCTAGCCAAATATTTGGATATCGCCATACGAGTTCAGTTTGAAAGATTTCCTTCTCACACTTTATTTGGCGATATTTCACCAAAAGCCGACAAGCTTGAGATAGTTTGCGAGGTTTTGAGGATAGTCAAAGTAGTCATAGACCACAGACTTTCAATGAATCGAATGCATCCATACCCCTTAATGTATTTGGCTGACCCTGTAAATAATTCCCAGTCGATCGCAGTCAAAAATATATTGAAAACAGCTACATATTACAATAGTTCTAAATACAAAAGTTCAAAATTCTACGGGTTAAAGTTTTAGAGTTTTACAAAATATGAAATAATTTTTGGCGCTAAATTGGGCGATATTTCGGCGAAACTCACCAAGGTCGACGACATGTGGCGAGATTTGCATGGACCAAACAATGACTGACTATCGCCAAATTTTGCGATATTTCAGCAAAACTCGCGAACGACGATGAAAAATGGCGATATTTTGGACATGGACAAAATGACTGACTATCGCCGAATTTGGCGATATTTTGGTAAAACCCGCCAAGGTCGACAACAAATGGCGAGATTTTGGGCATGGACTAAACAATGAGACTCGAAAAATTTGGCGATTTTTCGCCAAAACTCTCCAAGAACTATGACAAATGGCGATATTTTGGGCATGGACCAAATTACAGACATCGCCAAATTTGGCAATGTTTCGGCAAATTTCGCTAAGGTCAACGACAGACGGCGAGATTTTGGGCATGGACCAAGCAATGACTGTCTACAGTTGTGTTTTATTGAAGATGTCCATAGACATTAAAGTATTGAAATTCTTTTCGGTGGCCTGTAAATAAACTCTCCAGTAGATTGGAACCAAAAATCGAGATGCACAACAAGATGTTACAACAATCTTATATATGAAATTTCAACATTCTATGACTAATTGTTTTTGAGATTTGAGAGTTAAATACATACACACGTACACCAAAAGTCACCAAGCTTGGCGACTTTTGGCGTAGTTGTTGAGGGAGGCAGGTGACCGTGGTCGGATCATTACCTAACGTATATGGTAGGACGGTATTGTGCTTGAAATGGATGAATGCCCTGAAATTGCCATTGACCGTAATGTATTGGAAATCTTTTGAGTGTTCCTAAAGCGGAACTATAAATCATAAAGACACTTTTTTTAATGGAGAAATTCATTTTGTAACTCTTAACTGCATATATCACTTCCGAGTCGTTTGAAATAGCCCAATTCCTCTAAAATACGCTTTAATGAATTTCGGCCAATAGAGCGCAATGTATTTCGAATCTTTTGGGCGGTGCTGTAGATAAACTATCCAGTCGAATGGAACCGAAAGGGGGGTGCACAACTAGATGTTACAAAAATCCTAAATATTAAGTTTCGACATTCTACGCCTAATACTTTTTGAGATATGCGTGTTAATGAATTTCGGCCCATAGAGCGTAATGTATTCCCAATCTTTTGGGCGGTCCTGCACATAAACTATTCATTCGATTGAGACCAAAAGTGGAGTTGCACAACTAGATGTTACAACAATCCAAAATATAAAGTTTCGACATTCTACGCCTAATAGTTTTTAAGATATGTGAATTTAATGAATTTCGGCCCATAGAGCGTAATGTATTTCGAATCTTTTGGGCGGTCCTGTACGTAAACTTTTCCTTCGATTGAGACCAAAAGGGGGGGAGGAGGGTGCACAACTAGATTTTAGAATATTCCTAAATATAAAATTTCAACATTCTACGACCAATAGTTTTTGAGATATGCGATATTACATCAGAGGCGCCGACTTTACAAAATTTCTGTGGGTGCCCTAAAAGTCCGTGGTGGGGGGGGGGGGGTTAATAAAATGTTGAAAGTCGCACAAGGTTTGTAATTTTTGATAAAGGATCGCTAAGTTTGGTGCCAAAACGCGACAATTTATTTTAAAGGGGGAGTATAGTTGGAATGTACTTGGCTAAGATTGCAAAATAGTTTTAGTAGGTGATTTTAAGATAGATTTCGATTCCGAAGATGGGTTTTTATGGAACAAGGAAGAAAAATACGGCACACTCTTGAATAACGATACACTTTCCAACTTTATGGAATCTTTTCCAACTACCCTTCAATCTTTTCCTATTATTATTTGTTCCCTTGCTCGTAACTACTCAATCATTTGATTTTTCGTGCACATTTTTACCAGTGGGAAATGGGTAATACAAATAATCATTTTAGCTCCACATAAAATATCCAATATCTGAGGGTATAGATCGAAGAAACGATATCTGCCTCACGGTTTTGGTACACAAATTAAAATAAACTAACTGCACCAAGGATTCGAAAAAATTCAGGATGATTCTTTACAAGCTGCACTACACACTGCAATAAATTCGAAAACTTTCATGAAACTTTCAGAAAAATATCTTAAACGTGGAACTGCACAGCAAAATATTTTTAAGAGTGGCCATTCTGCAAAATTTTTCGTTTATTCCGGTGTCTAGTACAGCTTGTGAACATACATCCTAAAAATTGTGAAGTGCTTGAGATAATTAGTTTTCTTTTTTGTATTTATATACCTAAATTGCGTGTTTTTTTTCCCAGCGCTGAAGGCGACATTCAAAGTTTAAATTAAGTGTATAGTTTGAATTTCGGCATCCGATTATCTGTACTACGGTGAAGCAACGCTGGGCATAGAATGAAAGTCTCCACTGTTGTGTCTTAGTAACGATAACAGCAAACCAGTTAAAATTAAGATTCTTTTTAAAGTAATGAAGTATTTCTGATGAAATGCCCTTCTTTTAGAAAAATCTGCTTGTGCTGGAGTCACCTTAAATTTGTTTGCCTTACGCAAATTCTCTGTCAAAATTCAAGGATTCCTGGGAGCCCACCCCCTTTGCCCTTGTAATAAATCAGACCTGAAAGAAGTGTATTACACTAGTTCACATTTTTTTTTTTTTTTACTTTTAGCGATAGAATTTTGATTGGTTTTAACTAATCATTATAAATTTCAAAGCAAAAGAAAAGTGTATTACTACGTTTATTGGGAAAAAAAAAACATTCAACAATAATATCACAATCAGTCAAATTTCTTGTCATGTAAATTGAAAATTTGTATAAAAAGTGATTCAGTTTTCGAGTGTAACAATTCACGATCAATTTTATTCTTGTTTAATCTATCTCATCCCTGTCTGAAATCCTCAGTTTTCAAAAAATGTTATTCATAGTATTGTTTCTCAGCTCGTTCATTTCCTGTTTTTTTTTTTTTTTTTTTTTTTTTTTTTTTTCATTTTTGTACCCCTATAAACAGCTGCAGCTAAGCCTTGCCTATTTTCTTTTCTTTTTTTTCCAACAAATTACAAAATTACAAAAATTATACCTTTAAAATAAAACTAGATAGTTTCCTCAGAATGAATTAATGCAACGTTTCCTAAGTTGAAATGTGTGTAGGACCACATAAAAAAGATTGGTAACTATTTAAATATAAACAGAAAAATAAAGCAGAACAAAAAAAAGTTGTTTATCTTACAGTTAATAATTATTCAAAAAATATTTTGAATTGTTGGCTGTTATTGCTTGTATTACCTTATTCATATTTGTATCTTGTCGCCAATCCGCTTCTGGCAACCCTATCGATGGGTTCTGGGTGGTAGCTGTGATTTTCGCCAGTCACAAGCAGGGTTGCCAGATGTGGCTAATTTTAGCCATTTTGGCTAATTTCAGAAGCTGCTGGCTAAAAAGAAAAATTTTTGTTTAGCCACTCGTTTTTTGGCTAATTATGGCTAAATTCTGAGGCTGCTGGATAAAAAGAAAAACAAAATTTTAGCCACTTGTACTTTTGCCTAATTATAGCTGCATTCTGTGATTGTTGGCGAATATATGCTCTTCATAAAAATGCATCATTTAATAAATGTTAATAAGTTCTGAGAATGTAAAAATGAAATTTGTTATTCAGTTAATTACGAGAGTAAATTTACCACGCAAATGAATAATTCTTTCGATTTTCTTCGGGGGGGGGGGGTGAAGCCCTCTCAAACGTTGTAAAGTGTTTCCTAATCAATGCATTCAATTCGGTTTATCATTCCGCTCTTGCATAAGGAAAGTGCCTCCTAATCGATGCATTCTACCTGATTTATCATTCTGGTCTCGTGCGTTGAAAGTATAGTGCATATTGTCTTGGGGCCTTGTGCACGGTCCTTGCTTGTTTCTAGCGCTAAAAATTTTCTAAGTAATAACTCTTTATTTTTGCGATCTAATCTACTAATCATTATTATTATTGTTATTAATGTAACCACAAAAATGCGCTTGTGAAGAACATCTATGCTCCATTCTAAACTTTTTAAAAGTTTTCTCGAAAATTCAAAAGATGGCGCTGTAATCAAAGTGGCTATTTTTGGCTAATTTTAAGAAGCCGTTTGGCTATTTTCAGGAATTTTGATCTGGCAACCCTGGTCACAAGTAGTCGTCTCGTTTTGTAAGCCGTAAGCACGGCATCGTTGTACCCTCTTGACTCATTTAATTTTAAATAGTCACAGAATAAAGAAATTAATTGTTGATCATTCGCCTTACAGTCCACTTTTTTCGTATCGCAACATTTCTGGTCCTTAATCATCGCCGGAGGACCTATGGATAAACAAACTCTCGTAACGTTGAACAGGCAATTAGGCAGCCTGAAAACAAAGGTAACGAACCTTACCAAATATTTAGATGATTTTGTTCCGTCATCGGATAAAGCCATTGAACTCGACTTGAAATTGAACTCTTTAAGAAAAACACAAACCGATTGTGAAGAACTAAGACTCCAGTATTATAAGTTACCGGAAGAAATAAATATTGCCGATAAAGAACATGATTTGGATATCCTCGATGACGCATTGCAAGATCAGGAGGTAAGAATTAGATCTTTCCTCTCTTCTATTAGTAAAGTAGTTGATATTTCTGACAAGAACATAAAGCATTCTATTTCGAATAATGTATGCACAAATGTAAAGGTGAAATTACCCCAAATAAATTTACAAGAATTTTTCGGATCGTATCAAGAATGGGGACTCTTTAAATCAAAATTTGACTCCCTTATCACATCTAATGAAAGTTTAACAGATCAACAAAAACTGCACTATTTGCAAGCTTCGTTAAAGGGAGAAGCTAAACATTTGCAAACGCCGAATGATACATTCGATTCCCTATTAGGCGCTTTGCAACAAAGATTTGAGAATAAACGTGTTATTGCATCATCTCACATCAATTCTATTTTGTCCTTGAATAAATTAAATAATGAATCGGCAAGGGATCTAAGAACCCTACTTGATAACATTCAGAAGCATATTCGTTCTTTAGAATTGTTTGATTTGAAACCCGACAAACTTTCTCAGCAAATGTTGGTTAATATTGTGTTAAACAAACTAGATCATGAGACTCGTAGGCAATACGAAATGACCTTGGACAGTACTGAATTTCCCGACTGGGAAGACTTTCTCTCCTTTTTGTCAAAGAGATGTCAAATTTTAGAAAGTTTAAATGCTTCTTTTCATAACCAAAACAAGCAAAAGAACATTCCCCTCCATTCTAAACCGAAGGTGCTTCTTTCGAAATCTCAGCCTAATAATTGTGCTTTATGCAAACAAGCACACAGTTTATTTAAATGTAAACGCTTCAATTCAATGAAAGTTAATGAAAGATTTGATGTAGTAAAAAGTCATAATCTTTGTATAAATTGTTTATCTCCATTGCATAAATTATCGAATTGCCCTAGTGTTCGAAATTGTTTCTGCTCTAAACGGCATAATTCCTTATTGTGTAGAAGTTTGAATAAGAGTGTCGATAATCATAAGCATTCGCCACAAGAAACTACTAACCACTTGAAAACGGAAGCAGTAAATTCAGAGTTAAATGTGAATTCTCCACCCTTTTCGCCTCCGTACGAAGGTGTCAGTCAGTCTGCATTACCAGCTGGGAAAGAGGAAGGATTTATTGGTTCGAGTTTCGTATCGGGAAAAAATAAACAAAGCGTGGTTTTAAGTACTGTTCTTGTTTTTGGTGAAAATAACGTTGGAAATAAGTTCCCGATAAAGGCAATTCTTGACTGCGGTTCTATGGTGAATATTATCACATTGGATACTGCGTTAGCTTTAGGATTAAGGCTTCGAAAAATAAACACCTTAGTTTCGGGTATTGGAGGTGCATCTCATAAAATAAAGCATGAGGTTTCAATTGCAATTTCAAATAAGGAAGGTCAGTTTAGAAGAATAATTGATTGTTTAGTTGTCGAAAGTATTACAGATTTTACACCAACGTGTAAACTTGATATGAAGGGGATAAAAATTCCTGACGGCATTAATCTATCAGATAAATCCTTTCATTTACCAAGTAAAATACATATGTTGCTTGGAAATCAGTTAATTTTTGATTTATTAAAACCTGAAAAATTGAAATTAGCTGGCGGTAATTTGATATTACAAGATACTGTGTTCGGCTTCACTGCTAGTGGTATTATGCGTCATGAAAACACTAGTCCTGACTTTCATTGTGGTCTTATTTCAACCCTTGATGAACTAGACAAAAATATTAGATTATTTTGGGAAATAGAAAATTTAACGGACGTGGAAAATCCGGTCGTTAAATCTGAAGAAGAACGAATTTGTGAACAGCATTTCTTAAATACCTTCAAAAGGGATGAATCTGGTCGCTTTATAGTACAGATGCCTTTAGCTAAGGATCCCAGTTGTTTAGGGGACTCCAAACAGACAGCTTTGAATAGACTCGAGGCCTTATGGAAAAGGTTAGTCAAAAATCCGGAAATGCTGATTTTATATCGTAATTTTATTCGAGAATACCAGACAATGGGTCACATGGTAGAGATAATTGAAGAAGAAGAGCCAGCGGTGACGTATTATCTACCACACCACGGTGTTTATCGCCCTACTAATAGTACAACTCCACTTCGCGTGGTCTTTAATGCTTCGTCTGTTACTTCCACCGGAGAATCTCTAAATTCATTGCAGATGAATGGTGGTATAATACAAGAAGACTTATTTTCAATTCTACTTCGATTCAGAATTCACAAGTACGCGTTAACTGCAGACATAAGGAAAATGTTTAGGATGGTTGCTATAGATGAATCTCAGCGCGATTTGCTACGAATCGTTTGGAAACATAATTTTGAAGATCCAGTGAAGAAATATAAATTAACCACCGTAGCCTATGGTACTAGTAGCGCTCCCTATCTAGCCACTAGGTCGTTGAAACAACTTGCAATAGATGATGGCAAGGATTACCCATTAGCTGCTGAAGTTTTGCTTTCAGACGTGAATATAGACGAGATCTTAACAGGCAGCGATGATCTGGAATTAGGGAAGAAACTCCAAGCTCAGCTTGTCTCATTGTTACAAGGTGCTTGCATGCAATTGCATAAATGGGCAGATAGTAATCCTTACCTATTGCCAGATGAATTAAATGAAGATATAGACTTATCTTTTTCCAATCAAAATGAGACGAAGACACTCGGGCTTTTATGGAAGCCACAGACAGATTCCTTCTCTTTCAAGGTATCTACTAAGGATGAAGGAGGAAATAATTGTGAATTTACCAAAGGAACTGTGCTCTCCACAATCGCAAAATTGTTCGATTCACTCGGGCTATTAGGGCCCATAATAGCAAAGACTAAAATTCTAATGCAAACTCTGTGGCAGTTAAACTTAGACTGGAATGATTGCTTGCCTCCAAACTTAAAATCTGAGTGGAATTCCTTTGTTACCGCTCTGTCATCTATAAACCTTTTGGTTATTCCTCGTTATTGTGTTCAACATCATTCCATTCGAACAGAAATTCATGGCTTTGCAGATTCTTCAGAGAAGGCTTTCGGAGCCGTAATCTACATTCGTTGTGTTGACGCAAATGGGCAGATCATTGTTAATCTGTTGTGCTCTAAATCTAAAGTTGCTCCTCTAAGGACAATCACCATTCCTCGGTTAGAGCTGAACGCTGCAGTTCTTCTTTCCAAATTGGTTAAAAGATCTCTGCAAGCCATAAAAATCCAAATTGATGACATTTACTTTTGGTCTGACAGCAGCATAGTGTTAGCGTGGATTAAGAGGCCACCTTCTCATCTCAAGCCATTCGTTAGAAATCGTGTGAGTATCATTCAAGCGCTTACCAAAATTGAATGCTGGCGCCACGTCAGCTCCAAGGAAAATCCAGCCGATATCCTTTCGAGAGGCGTAAATCCTGACAAAATTCAGGAATGCGATCTGTGGTGGCTTGGGCCGCCATTTCTACGTCAAGTCGAAATAAGAGAATTCTCTAACCCTGCTTCAATAGAGAACAATGACCTCTTTTCGCGAGAAATAAAAGAAACGCCAACCAGTGAAATGTGTGGGCTGCTGGAGACAGTCGAACCACTAGATCTTATCAGTAGCTGTTCTTCGTACACCAAATTACAGAGAGTGCTTGCTTGGTGCAAAAGATTTGTAAACAACGCAAGAAACCCTTTACAACGAGAGACTGGATGCCTTAAGAGTTATGAACTTAGTCAATCCTTGTGGACAATATTGAAAAACATTCAAGGAACTAACTTTGCTAATGAAATACAGTGCTTAAGCAAGGGGACTCCGATTCCAAAATCTAGTAAACTTTTAAGTTTAAACCCTTTCTTAGATAGTAATGATATCCTCAACGTTGGAGGACAACTGAAAAACTCTAACTTGCCTGTTTCGCAAAGGCACCCAATATTGCTTCCTTCTCACCATCATTTTACTTATGTTGTAATTAATTATTTTCATACCTTATATTTCCATACAGGTGTAGAAGCTTATTTACATCTTGGTCTATTTGGAAGTGTATTTTAAAATTTCAATATGTATGTATGTTTTTTTTTTCTTCACTTTATTCTTCTTGAAAACTGAAAATATTTGTATTTTTATTTAATATCATTGTGATGGCATTTAATCTCATTTACCAATTTGATTGTTACTTTGATTATTTAACCTGTATCTTTAATTTGAACGCCTCCGTCGTTGCAAGGCGGGGGAGAAATGTTATTGCTTGTATTACCTTATTCATATTTGTATCTTGTCGCCAATCCGCTTCTTGCAACCCTATCGATGGGTTCTGGGTGGTAGCTGTGATTTTCGCCAGTCACAAGTAGTCGTCTCGTTTTGTAAGCCGTAAGCACGGCATCGTTGTACCCTCTTGACTCATTTAATTTTAAATAGTCACAGAATAAAGAAATTAATTGTTGATCATTCGCCTTACAGTCCACTTTTTTCGTATCGCAACATTGGCCATATAACCTCCAGGCATGATTTTGAGCATCCTCCTGAGGTAGAGATATTTTACCCTCTACCATTAAGTGGTCAAATTTGCAAAATTACGAGGTACATACATTTCAGTAATGTGTGTTCATGCGCCCATGATTTCAGTATAATTTTAAAAATCAGCATTGGGCTAGATCAAAGCAAATAGTACCTAATTCCGCTTTGTCAAACAAGAACAAAAATTGAACGAAATATTCGCAGAAAATGAAACGGAAGGCATCTCGAAATTTTAGTGTGGACCACAGTCTGTTCCATCCTTTTCAATAAATAACTGAGCACTAAAATCATTCAAAAATAAGAAAAGGAAATTGAGACTTTAGAAGAAAGTGACACAAACCTTTATACCTTAGAAGCCTCGCCTCAGTCTCATTCAAATAACACCAAAGCGCCGACACTTTTTGATGAATGGGCATCTTTTTTGTTCCAGAGACATACAAAGTGTTGCATATTAGGTGCTTGTAAACAGACAGACCTGGATGTTCTCTATTTACAATAAAAACAATTAAACCTACTCACTTCGAAATCCTGCAGTAATATTATTAGAACTATCTCAAAGCATTTCCATAATGGGAATGAGTCTTTCACCTAACTCCTGGGTTATCTTTCCTGCGTGAACTTCTGCTTGTAGCCAGCGGCTTTGTCTCAAATTCTCCGTTTTCCGGTACTCTTGGGCTAACACAGTCTCATTGTATTCATACATTTTTCCATGGAGGACGAGGATTCTGGGTTGAGGTCTGTGGGTCAGAAAGTGGGGGGGCACTGAGGACTTCGGCTGCAGTGGGCAAAGGCATTGCCTGTGGGGCTGTAGGGAGTCACACACATCACATTGCGAAAAAGCTTTGAATTTTAGAAAGACATTGTTTCCATGGGCGCCAGATAGGAAGGCAAGTGGGAGTGGGGGATTGATATTTGAGCCCGCCTAGTTATCGGTATAGTAAACATTTTTACAGCATACTGAACTTCTAAGTATTATTTTCGTGCTAAAATGGCTGAAAGTTAAGATGACCCCCATACACCTCTAAATTAGTACTCATATGAGAAACTATTATAATTATTATTTTAAGTAGACAAAAATATTACCTGTTTGGATTCCTTTTTTTTTGATGCACTTTTTAAAATTTTAGAGTATGTGCTAAGTTACTACTTATTGGAATTTTATTATAATTACTCCAGTTCCGAGGCACATAAGGGTGTATGCCGAAGAAACAAAATCTGCATAATGGTCTTACTACACAAATTAAAGTAAACTATCGCACCAAGGATTCGAAATAAAGAATAACAAGTTCTTTAAAATTTTCGATTTTTAAGAATTTTTTTCTAAAAGTTTCGTAAATGATACAGGTTTATTGTTTATTTCAGTGTATAGTGCAGTTTCTAAAACATACATCCTAAAAATTTGAAATACTTGACATAATTAATTTTTTTTGTATTTGCGTACCAAAATTTCATGTTTTTTTTTGTTTGTTACTTCCTTGTACGTAGTATAAGGAAGTAATGTGATCCCGAAAAATTTTGGGGGCCAAATTTCGACAAAAAAACCGATTTTGACTACCTCTAAATTGAATTAAAAATTTTTTTTCGATGCATCTCATCGTAGGCTATCATGCACGATCATATTAATGCGTCTGCAACTCATTTTGACCAGCGGCGAGTCTATTGTGGCCAGTTTTTCCATGCCGTCTGTACGTACGTACGTACGTATGTATGTAACTCGCATATCTCAAAAACTATTGGTCGTAGAATGTTGAGATTTGATATTTAGGATTGTTCTATGATCTAGTTGTGCACCTCCCCTTTTGGTGACAATCGAATGGATAGTTTATGTACAGGACCGCCCAAAAGATTCGAAATACATTACGCTCTATGGGCCGAAATTCATTAAACTCGCCTAACTCAAAAGCTATTAAGCGTAGAATGTCGAAACTTCATATTTTGGATATTTGTAACATCTAGTTGTGCACCTCCCCTTTTGGTTCCATTCGACTGGATAGTTTATCTACAGGACTGCCCAAAACATTCGAAATACATTACGCTCAATGGGCCGAAATTCATTAAACTCGCATATCTCAAAAACTATTAGGCGTAGAATGTTGAAACTTTATATTTAGGAACATTGTAACATCTAGTTGTGCACCTCCCCTTTCGGTTCCATTCGACTGGATAGTTTATCTACAGAACCGCCCAAAAGATTCTAAATACATTACGCTCTATGGGCCGAAATTCATCAAAGCGTTTTTTAGAGGTATTGGGCTATTTCAAACGACACAGAAGTGATATATGCTGTAAAGAGTTAGAAAATGAATTTCTCCATTAAAAAAAGTGTCTTTATCATTTATAGTTCAGCTACAGGAACACTCAAAAGATTTCCAATACATTATGGTCAAAGGCAATTTTAGGGGCATTCATCCATTTCAAGCACAATGCCGTCCTACCACATAAGTTAGGTAATGGTCCGACCACGGTCACGTGACTCCCTCAAGAACTATCCAAAAGTCGCCAAGCTTGGCGACTTTTGATGTACGTGTGTGCATATTTAACTCTCAAATCTCAAAAAATATTATGAAATTTCATATATAAGATTGTTGTAACATCTAGTTGTGCATCTGGATTTTTGGTTCCAATCTACTGGAGAGTTTATTTACTGAACCACCGAAAAGAATTTCAGTACTTTAATGTCTATGGACATCTTCAATATAATACAACTGTAGACGGTCATTGTTTGGTACATGCCCAAAATCTCGCCGTCTGTCCTCGGCCTTGGCGAGTTTTGGCGAAATATCGCCAAATTTGGCGATATTTAGTTATTTGGTCCATGCCCAAAGTATCGCCATTTGTTATCGTTCTTGGCGAGTTTTGGCGAAATATCGCCATATTTGGCGATAATCTGGCATTGTTTGGTTCATGCTTAAAATCTCGCCAAATGTCGTAGAAATTGACGAGTTTCGCCGAAATATCGCCAAATTAGGCGCCAAAAATTATTTCGTATTTTGCATAACTGTAAAACTTTAACCCGTAGAATTTTGAACTTTTGTATTTAGAACTATTGTAATATCTAACTGTTTTCAATATCTTTTTTGACAGCAATCGACTGAGAATTTATTTACAGGGTTTGCCAAATGACTTTAAATACATTGAGGTGTATGAATGCATTCAATTCATTGAAAGCCTGTGGTCAATGACTACTTTGGCTATCCCCAAAATCTCGCAGACTATCTCGAGTTTGTCGGCTTTTGGTGAAATATCGCCAAATAAAGTGTCAGAAGGAAATCTTTCAAATTGAACTCAGCTTGGCGATATCGAAATATTTGGCTAGAAATCGCTAAATCTTACTATTGTTGATATTTTATCTCTTTCAAACAAATAAGTTTAGAGGAAGTGCGTCGAAAATATTTTTGTTCTAATAGACGTGCAAGGAAGTCATGTGTTGGACACATCAAATTTTTTGTTTTCTTTTTCCGAACTACAGCGATAAGCTGAAAGTAGCTGTCATTCAGTTGCCCTTAAACAGGGTTTAATCTCTATCCAAAAAAGTGCAAGAGCCCTATTTTTTTGTATTGCAATTTACAAAATGAATTACCTAATTTAATGTAATTCGCAAACTAATACAGAGGTAACAAAAATTCATTTAATAATTTATTAATTATTAAGTGAATGTTTGTTACCTCTGTATTACTTTGCGATGTAATAAAATTAATATCAACAGAAACAATTACGATGGTAATTAAAATTTTAAATTTAGTGTAAAATTTCACCGAGAAAAAAAGAAGTAGTGGAGCTGAGCTCCCATGCAAATTAAGCACTTCCTTTAAGTACATGCAAGTATTTAGCAACCACGAAAACTTTTCTGTGGGTGCTTGAGATCTGACATACTACATAAAAAAAAGACCGTACTAAAATTTTATTTTCGAATTATGCAGTTGCAAAGCACTCGTCATCATCAGTGGCGTGACTATACCGTTAGGGCCCGTAATGAATTCATTGGATAGGGTCCTTCCTCATTGTACAGAATCTCAACCAACATGTTGCAGTTAACTTTTTCTAGCTTTCTATTTGGGAAAGGCTCCCCCTCCGGCCGGGGGACCGTGGCTTTTGCCTGTTCTACCGCCCGATAATTACGCCAGTGATTGTCTCATCGAAGTTCCTCATGCGCATCTAAATTATGAAGGACATGGGTGCTCATATAGGGAAGTAGGTGGGGGCTTGGGTCCCTCCCTCTAGCCGTCGGTATAGTAAACATTTCTATATTTAGCTAACCTTTTTTTCACTATTTCAGTACTAAAATGTTTGAAAGCGCGATTGCCGATGACCTTAAAAATGCAAGAAATAACCCCTCCCCCCTCCCTCCACGTCTTAAAATACTCATATGGACGTCCAAGCCGAAGCACCCACATACATTTGGCTTCATTATAGATTGTCTTTTAAACTTTTAAAATATCACACAACTAATAAGCAAATAAAGCATTTTAGTACTGAAATAATGCAAAAAGTTCAGTATGCTTTATAAATATTCATATTACGTAATGGCATAATTGGGGCAGGGGGAGGAGGACCCTTCTTGAGTGTACATCACTGTGTTGGGGTTATCAAACGATTGCTGGTGCTCAGCATCCAACGTAATTTTTTTACAAGCCCGAAACACGCACATAAACGTCTTTTCCTAGCCCTTTCTGCTAACTTCAAAGTATGACTTGGCACTAAAATTTCTGTGGGTGCTCCGCACCCACACAATTTTTGCAGTGGGTGCTTGAGCCCCGGAGCACCCACGTAGTCGGCGTCACTGTATTACATACATACATACATACGTACGTACGTACAGACGGCATGGAAAACTGGTCAAAATAGACTCGCCATTGGTCAAAATGAGTTGCAGACGCGTTTATATGATCGTGCATGCTAGCTTACGATGAGATGCATCGAAAAAGTTCTTAAAATTAAGTTTAGAGGTAGTCAAAAATCACTTCTTTCGTCGAAATTTGGCCCCCGAAATTTTTCGGGATCACAGTACTTCCTTATACTCCGTACAAGGAAGTAGAAGGGAATTGTTTCGCCCCCAACCGACTCCAGTGTAGCGATGTGGTTTGAGCGTTTTAGGCCAAAGCGATCTCAGGCAACTCGGAACGGTTTGTGGGTATGTGAAACACTGCGAGCAGCTGGTTAGGGTTTAGGGTAATGTTCACCTAAAGTTTGTTTGTTTCTTTCTTTAAAAAAAAAAAAAACATTTATATAAGGTCATTATTTTTTTATGTTGGTTGATAATCATTTCGCCGCCCTTTAAGTTTGGCCGCCCACGTGCGGTGCACCATCTTGCCCCCCGCTAGGATCGGCACTGGGGTTAACCCTCCCTGTAGCTACGCCACTGAAACATTCACATATATATAAATAATAAATGCATTACTTTATGGACAGCGTATTACTTTATATGTGTGTAAATTCATATATGCACACATATATATGTATTTATAAATATATAATAAATATGTTTGTAACAATTATTAATTTCAATTACCCCCCCCCCTTCCAAAAAAAGAAAAAAACACGAGAACAGACTGCACAATTAATTGCTGATGATTAAAAAGGTCTAAGTATACACACATAATATATATAAATCCATTTCTCATAACAATTGTTCATTTCAATTACAAAACGAAAAAAAAAAAAAACGAGAACAGATCGCACGATTAATTAATAGCCATGCAACGCTTGCTTAAAAACGTGGTCCTTTTCCCCATGAACCCATCCTCTAATATATTTCTCCCTGTGCGCGCTCGTGTTTTCCCCTGTCAAACTGGAAGGAAGAAAAGTCTAAGGCTACTATGCAGATAAATTTAGTAGCTACTAAACCTATTGTTCAGTTACTAACTTAGTAAGTGGGCGGAGATACTAAATGTTCGTAAATCGGGATTCAGATACATTTAGTACTAAATCACGTGACCAACACCAAGGGAAGTCAGGGAAAATGTAGGGATAAGTTAACAGGGAAGCTAACAGACCAATCAGAGCGCTTGTTCCAGGCGTGCGTTTATTTAGTCGGTGATTTAGCAGCTTGTTTGGTCACGTGATTTTAGCAGCTTGTTTTGGTCACGTGTTTAGTATCTCCGCCTCCAAATTCTATCTGAATCCACTTTACTAAATTTAGTAACTAAACAATAGGGTTAGTAGCTACTAAATCTATCTGAATAAGGGCCTAAGTTCTTGTATTGGGATTCCATCTGCCGCTTTCCGCGTAGAAAAACTAGCGTGTGTTTGTGCACTTTCTACTTTTGGTTCAGGCATTGAAAGCCAATGAAATCGCTCTATTCCTGGAGCACAGAACTCGGCGTTGCAGGGTTGTAGTGTGTCTGCGGCTCGTAAGATTAGGTAGCTCATCTTTGGCGAGGAATCAGACCTGTGCCTGTGTGGTTCTGTTCCCTAGTAGATGGATGGTTTTTTCTTTTCCTTATTTTCAGTCGCTCGCGTTAAATTTCATAATATTATTTCTGTTTTGAATCCAAAATGCCGATTTTGTTTATATCATATCTATACATTTAAGAAAGTTGGGATGGAAATGATGAATTACATTGACACTTTCACAGTAATCTATATAAATAAAGCAATCTGTAAACTGTCCATTTGTCTGTCTGTCTGTGTCTCGCGTAGCTCCGAAACGGGTGATCGTAGACCTACCAAATTTTGTTCGGTAATTCTCCAAGACGTGTCCCGACACACCTCGAAGCGATTTTTTCGAAATTCGAATTATTTTAGGAGATATCGATAAAAAACGTGTCGCAAAATGATCATTTTTGTTCTCGCCATTTCGCAATTGTAACCCCGCAGTGGAAAGTGCGAGGTTCGAGCATATCTAGGTTGCCATTTTTGGCAAGTTTATTAAATTATTCAGACTCTTGAAGTAAAAATAAAAGTATAACGATTTTTTTTGTTTGGATTATTTGTAAGGTTATTTTTTAATTAAATTACCGCGTGCATGTGAAATCAGAGTAGGAATGAAATGTTTTATACTCTACTAATGTTTTATAAGAAAAATAGAATTTGGAAATTTTCCAAAAATAAATGTGCAACTTTTTAATTTGGCGAAAAAAAAAGGTTGATGTGCGATTTTGAGAAGATGTGATTCTAGCGCCAAGCGCTATATATCGTCTGCTTTTGCTACTTGAATTATGAATACACCTGAATGAGTTTTAAAACATTATTTCAGTTCGAATTGTGCATTTTCTACATAGCTTTTCCCCATCTATTTCTAATGTATTACATCCAGAAAGAAAATTGTTAGAAATATCAATTTTTATTGTGTTTAATCACACTCATCAATAATGATATACTTTCCAACTTAATAAGGAAAGAAAATAGGGAAGACCCATGGATTATAATACGCTTTTAATACATAGCACTTTAGTGCGTATTTAAAATCTGAAAGTGTTTCAGATTTTCTCAGTTCTTTTCCTTTCCATTTTTGATAAAGGCCAATATATCCAGAAGCTCTTCAGAATTAATATAGGACGAAAATAATTTGTTCCTTTTTGTAGGTTTTATCATTTCACCATCATATTTTTGTTACCAGGGTATTTTTGTACCAGGGGGCGGTTACCGCCCGACACGGTAAGCATTGCATCGGGGCGTTGGCTACGGAGGGCCGTGATTCGAACTCAAAAACTAAGTAGAGCATAAAAGGGGTGTCTTTTTTGCATTAGCAAGGAGCACCACTTAATCTAGGGAAGCTCCTATTTGTAACCATCTTAATTTTAAATTCCATTCAGAATCTGAGAGATTTCAGTGCCAAGGAAGCCGGTGAGGAACAGGATTTTCTCCGAACAAGATTTATTTAAATGGCGAACCAACTGGTCGCCGGAGGCGGCTAGTTTGTTATAAAACAAAGATCACCAAAGTAAAAAGTTAACTTTGAAGTTAATACTTTATACGTGATAAAAAGATATACGGGCCCTACGAGAGGGGGCCTTTATTACACTTTTTTTCACATGCCGGGAAAAAAAGTGGGCATAAGCTTTTGCCATGAGGAAAAGTAGGAAAATAAAATTTTAAATTAAAGACGCTTTATTTTTAACTGTACGATAATTTTTAGAATCATTTTACTGAACAATGATTTATTTAATCTTTTCAATAAAAGATAAAATAAATAACTTATTTATATTTGTATTAATTAAATAAATAAATTCTATTCTATCCTTCATGTGTTTTACACACGAGTGTGTGTATGGTTGATGCTGAAAATTTTTGTTCAGTAAAAACAGCTATACATATAATGATTAAAAATATATAATCAATGTCAATGCAATACGCATCACTTTTGAATAATATTTATGATGATTCACGATTAAGAAATTTTCTTAAAGGAATAATACTACTGTTTTTGTAGAATAATTTATTATTATTAAAATATGATAAAACACCGTGTTCTGAGTTGGTATTTTTAATAAGTTGGAAAACCTTTAAACAAAATGTACATCATAAATTTCATTCGTGGCCTTTGCCCACACAGCACACTATGTCCAAATCAGATCTAATAGATATCCTCCAAACTGATCTATAACATCCAGGACATTTAAAGGATATTTATAGGCGGAGAAAATTATATATCTATAGGACATCTAAATCGCTACCTCTACAAGATATCCTTAGAGGGCTTACAGATATCTAATAGTCATCCGAAGAAGGATATCTATTGGAAATGTATTCATGACACCCATAAGAAATCCATCGGTGGACATCTTTTGTAGCTAATGAAATAGACATCCCATAGATATTTGATTGCTATCCAAAGCTACAAATCTATTGGATGTGCGTGTATAACATCCATAAGAGATGCATTTGTAGACATCTTATTTACGTAGAAGATTGGATGGCTACTGAAACAAAAATTTACTCAGTTTGAAAGGATTTTCAGAAAAATCGCAAAATCTAGTAAGAAATTTTAAAAAATCCGATGCCTATAGCTTGAGCTCAGTGATCATCTATCATATCACCAAATTTTATTTAGTCGTTTTTACGTGATGTGCCTAAAAAAATTTGCACAGTTTCAAAGGATTTCAGAAAATCACAAAGTCTAATGAATTTTTTAAAAATTCGACTCCTATAGTTTAAGTTGAGTAACCACCTCCCTAGTTGCAATGACTGCTCGTTTTCTGCATGGGCGTTCATCCACTCATCATTAACTCACCGACTCATTGAATTAAGATTCGGCTAGAGCACTTTTGATTTTCTGCAATAGATGAATTTTATTCATGCATAGAAATGATCCAGACGAGCAATTTCGGCGAGGGGAAACCAACAAACAATCTTTTATCCGAAAGTGCAGCTCTGTAGTCATCGGTCCTTGCAGGTCACCCAGTGGTTTACATTTTACCAAAATTCCTATAAATATTTGCGTAATTTAGATTGTACAGCCTCCAAAAGAAGTATTCCAGCAAGAGAGAAATTTCCTATTTTGGATTTGCGAATAATAATAGAGTTTTTGAAAACCGCACAACTTGATAGAAATATGTAAAGTCATATTTATACATAGCCTAATTCATACTCTATGATAAATAACTTTTAATATACGAAACCAACGTAGGAAATTTCTCTCTTGCTCGAATACTTTTTTTGGAGGGTGTACAATCTAAGGAAAATTTGAGCAATTCTTGAATTAATCGCATAATTTACTTCAAATTTCCTATACTGGGGTCGGGACGGGGGCAGGGGGGAATCCCCCCCCCCGCTTGCCCCCCCCACACCAAATTTGGATTCGAAAAGAAATATTTCCCAAAAAAAAAAAAAACTCATGTAAGTGTTTATAAAATCGTTTGTAATATTTAAATAATTAAAAAAAACTGTGTTTAAAAAAGAAGAAAGGAAAATCGATTTGAGCGTCAGCTGCATTATGAGAAAATCGGAAGCTTCATTAAAATGAGCAACTCTTTTGAAGCCTCATTAATGTAAACAGCAAGAAGAGAAATCAGTTAATTTTTAAAAGTTATCAAAAGAAATATGAAAAAGTTAAAATCACACTAAAATTCCTATACAATTTGCAATATTGTTTTTTAATTATTAATTTTGAATGTTGTTGCTACTTATATGCATTGGTAAAAATTGAAATTAATTGCTTACCAATCGAATAATTTGACTATTATTAATAATAGCTGAACATCACTTTGTCAAAATTCCACCCAAAGTCCCAATCTGAGACTAAAATAACCGGTACTTCAAACTTTTGCTTATACATGACAAGTCTCGATGGTCTTGGGGTATCGCGCGAGTCTCTAAGTCAGTACGTTCGGGCCCGGTGGAGGAAGAATTTTTTTCCCGTTTTTTTTCAGAAAAACGGAAAGTTAGCATCCAAAAAACGAAAACATAATAAACAAAACGGACATTAAAAAAAAAAAAAAATTGCTGCCAGTCGTTTATATTTTATTAACAAATATATTTTAAACAGTTTATCGGTTTCTCATCGGTTTCGTTTCGTTATTTCATCGGAGTCATCGGGAAACGATGATCGGCTTTATGCCCCCACCCCCGAGCGGACATTTTGTACCAGTTGCCGATGAAATTTCCCCTTTTTTGGATGAAAAGCCGTGATTGGCCATTGCTCCTTCTCCTCGGATTAAACTCACCAGCCTCTCATCGACCGATGGGTTATTGCTACTAGGGCTATCATGTCACTAAATTTTATTTCATTCCCTTCAGTCAGTTTTACGTGATGTGCAGAAAAACTTTTTTTTACTGTTGTACTGGGGTTCCAAATGCTTAAAACGGATAGAAAACGCAAAATTTTGTGGTGCCAAGTAGTGTACGGCAAATTCTAATTTTATTTATATAGATACATAAAAGTGTTTTCATTCCCAAAATGAAGCAATAATCACTGCAAACTTTAGTCTTCTCCCCGCGAGTCGAGTCTGCCTGGTGGTTAGAAAGCACGTCTTTCACGCCTTGGATCCATGGTTCGAAACCAGCCAAAAGAAATAGCTTTCAGTTTAAAAGTAACTTGAAGTTCTTATGTATGATAATAGACATTAGATGGCAGCACCAAAATTCTCAGAATGTAGGAAGAATTCTCAGTGGATAAAAAAAATAGTCGTAGTTATGACGTCACAATTCACTCCCCCCCCCGAGAAATCTTGCATATTTTGGCCGTCCAATTAATATCTATGCTACTTGGATATAGCTCTCGTGACATCTCGGATATTATAGAAGCTGTCTAGTCCTTAGAGAGATCACACCTTAAATCTCTTAGAGAGGTCCATTTTATGTTATCTGGAGGATCTTGGACATCTAATAGATATACCCATTATCGAATTCTGATTCCTTATAACCAATGGATATCTTTGCGTTGTGTGGGTGGTTACTTATAATTTGGGGGGGGCAGTTTTCTTCATGCTTATGTTTCCTACGATAACATCACATTTCTTAACATTTCAACTTAATCATAGACCGATCGTCACATGACGATCGGAATCTGCACATGCACTTAATCATAGACTCAATCGTTAGGCAAACCGGCACTAGTTGTCTAGAGCACAGCTTGCGTACTGCGCCTCAGACAAAACGACAGCATAACGTGTGCATTGTATCAAACTATTCGTAAAGCCATTTTCTGTGATTTACTGAGCTTTTCTGAACATTTTTTAACATATTAAAGGACCAAATTATTTTTAACAAATGAAGTTTGCTTTCTACATAATTTAAAAAAACAAAACAAAAAAAAAACATAATTTTCAGATATTGATAGATTCCAAGCTCGACGTGCAATCCCTAGAAATTGTCGTAGCCCCCCCCCCCCAGATTTTGCATACATGTTATTCATAACAATATACAACTCCTAAAACCTCGGGAGCCTAATAATTTGGAAAAGAATTTTTTAGGTCGATTTTTAAACAAAGTCATATTTTTTAAAAAATTTCCAAATTTCAAACTCGATGCGCAACCCCAAGACGTCGTCGTAGAACATTTAAATTTTACACACGTCTTATTTATATCAATATACAACTTTTGAGACCTCAGGAGATTTAGAAAAAAATTTTTTTTTTCGATCCACCCAAATGTACATACACAAGTACTTAATCGCCTTGAAAGTGGACGCCTTCAGAACACACACACTTGTTACACCGCTCCTGCCATTGCTGGAAACAATGCTGAAAGTCCTGTTTCGGTATCTTCCGAAGTATAGCCGTCGCGGGCATTGGCGTCTTCTACGGTGTCAAAGTGGTTACCTTTGGGGCCGATTTTGATCTTGGAGAAGAGCTAGAAATCCAACGGTGTTAAATTCGGTGAGTACGGAGGCTGGTGGAGGAGTGGAATGTTCTTTTCTGCGAGCCATGTCTGCACAACAATCGATGTGTAGGAGGGAGGTAGTTGTCGTGATTCAGTGACCATCATCCTTGCCATTTGGCGGGATGTTTTCTTCGGATTGCCTATCCCGCAGTCTTTTCAAAATTTGCACGTAAAGAGACCGTTAAAAGTTTGTACAGCTGGTACAAACTCATGGTGCATAGGGCCGTGGTAGCCCAGTGGTTAAGGCGTTGGACTCGTAACCAGAAGGTTGTGGGTTCGATACCGGCGCACCACTAAAGACCACCGTGTACATGCGGTGTACGTGCACGTTAAATCCGTGGTTCCGAAAGTCCTCTCGGCGGTCGCTAGCAGTTTCCGAGGGGTGCCAATATTCAGAAGCCCCCCCACCCCCACCTTCTGATGAGGTTCCAAATTGTGGCGGGAAATTCCGGGAAGGACGTAGATATAGCTTTAAGCGACACATTCTGTGACGCGAGCTGTCCTCTCCTGGCAAATAAATAAATAAACTCATGGTGCACCATACCTTCATTTACCCCAATCCGTACATGTCCCCAACCTGCACATGAACTACATGTTCGCCGTTTGCTTGAACTTAGACATAGTGCCAACTGATCACCACAGACTCCTACGAGCACCTTCAGCTACACTTCCATCACAGAGCCTGTTATGAATGCCGATAGTAACAAAATAATGGTGGGCGTTTTCCCGGAACTTTTTGACTGCCCGTGTATATACATATATTTATATATATACACACACACACACACAAAAGGTGTAGCAAAAACACTTGCTCTAGTTTTCATTCCTTAAATATTTATCATAGACATTTATGTAAATAAGAATAGACTTTGTATACTACTTGGAGTTAGAAAATTTTGCGATTTCCATATGTTTCAAGCACCTGGGAACACAAAATAATCGTAAAAAGAAAATGTCTGTCTATCATCCTTTCGCTCTTTTATTGTCCGTAACTTTTTTTTTCTTTTGTTCGTGGATCACATAAAACTGATTGAAGCAAATGAAATGAAATTTCGTGATATGATAGATAGCAACTCAATTTAAACTGTTCGATGTCGAATAGAAAACGAAATCGAATAGAAGTCGAATAAAAAAACGTTGTCGAATTTTTTGAAAAATTTGATAAAATTGTCTATATTAATGCAATTTATTCAAAATGTGTAAATTTTTGTTCGCGCATCACTTAAAACCACGGAAACGAATCAAATGCAATTTACTATTATAAAAGATGTTCACTTAAACTATAGACGTTGATTTTTTTTTTCAAAATTTTGAATGGGACGAAATTTTTATTATAATAGTTATTTCTTATCAATAAAAAGTCATGATATCTTTATTTTATGAATGTTAACAATGTTTTAGTTTAATAAATATAGGTTTATTTGAGAAGAGCGTTGAATTTATGGCCGACTATTTGAACAAAAAAAGCGTTGAATTTATAAATTGTCCCAATTTTTGTTTCTGAATTGGGGGCAGGATACCATGGTGATTCGGTATCAATTCTTTGTTCAAAAATCTGGTCACTTTAGTATAGTGGCTAAGGAACACTATACTAAATCTAACTATACTAAATGAACACTATACATTCTATCCCTCCTTCTGTCCGAGTGCGATTTCCGGCTTATGTGTTATCTCGTCCGCCCCTTCGTAGTTGATAACGTTGGCAGTCCATTAATGCCCTATAATTAGAGTAGCAAAAAACCCACAATTTTTGAAGGGCGGGAAAAATCCAGGGAATTTTGGGGAATAAACATGGAATTTCGGGAAAAATTGGGAATTTTGAATGTAAACAAAACCAGCCATTCCCCAATTTGAATTTAGAGCTGATATATGAAATGTAATAGCCGCAGTATAAATAAGCACCACATAAAACCAGTTTGATATACTTTGAATTAATTGTAATGATTATGATTGTATTCTGACGGCCGTTGCTATCAAGACGAATGATGGTTTTAGCCCCTCGTTATTCGGACCGTTGTTTCATTTTTCTATTTATAATGTTTTGAGCAAAATTAAAATAAAATAAAAGCATGATTCTGAGAGAAACTATATAAAAACATCCTGTTATCATAAGCCAATCAACCCTGAAAAGATTCTAAAGAAAATACATTAAAAAATAAAGTTAAACAATCTTTATTGTAAATTTTAAAAATTGATGTTTCGGACGAAATTTGCTTATTTTTAGGTATAAATATATACATACAATTTTAAATACATCATTAGTATATAATTAGATTAAAAATTTAACTATACAATAAAGAACAGGCCGAATCCTAGTGGGCTAATGCGGGGGCTAATGGCACCATTGGTCAGAATAGCTACTCCGTATTCTAACAGCTGTGAGAATGGTGTAGGTAGCTAGATGAATACAAGTAGTATAATTAAAAGTAGGTTGAGTGCCAGATATTCTTTGAACACAATGCCTGTAGTTAAATTTAATAGTAAAAAGATATAGTAAGAAAAGAATTAAAAAAAAATTCTTGATCAGAGCTTTTCTATTAAGGTAGGATATGGAAAATTCTAGTGTGCTTTTAAAATAATTAAAATGCACATATATAACTCTTGTATTAGGTTATAAAATTGCATTCTGTTACATTTTGTTCGAAAATTTTGTTGTGTTTAAAATAATTTATATGTGTTTCGAGTTGTATACTTTGAACTCTTACTCTAGTATTAGAGTGTCAAATTGAATTATGTTAGTTTTCATTGATTGTTTTCTGGATTTGAGCTTATTGGCGGTATTGGGTATTAAGGCGGGAAAAGCTAAGTTTGCTGTATAAATTCCCGGGCTTAATATGGTTCATCTTGGAAATAATTTTATTATTATTCGCATTTATTTGGGTCAGGAATCTATGTTGCTTTATTTATTAAAAGACAGTGAACATTTAACTGCAGTAAATTGAGATTGGAATATTTACTTCTGGTTTTACTTACTAGTCCATTTTTGTTTGATTAAGGTTTTGTTTTAAAAATATTATTACAATAAACAGATAGTAAATTCTGCACTTTTCTTTCTGATTTATACCTGTATTTTGAGGTATTAAAAGCTGTAAAATGTATAGTAGCAGCTTTTATTTGTTGATATTTTTGTTTTATAATTTATAAATCTAGAAACCGTAACAGCTCTTATTTCCTATGATTAAATACACCGCATCACCTAATAACGACTAATACGAATGATACGAAAGTTGGTGATATGATAGGTAGTTGCTAATCTTAATTTATAAGCGTTGAATTTTTAAAATATTTTGATTGCATTTTGAGATTTTGTGAAAATCGTTTTAAAATGCTGAAATTTTGTTCCAGCACCACGAAGTAAATACAGCAGGGAATGAAACGAAATTGGGTGACATGATAGGTTGTCACTCAACTTAAATTCTAGGCTTCCAATTTTTCAAAAATATTGATTAGATTTTGAGATTTTGCGAAAATTATTTCAATATGCGTAAATATTCGTTCGCGCATCACATAATTACGACTAAAGCGAATGAAATGATATTACTTAGTTACTCTATAACCTGTAATATTTAAAAAAAATTATAACTTCGCTTTCTTTACTTTGGCAACATTCTACATTCATTCTGCGTACTCCTACAACACTGACGAAAGTTCTTGCTTTTTGGAAATTTGCATTCAGTACTAACCCGTCAACGACGGGTACTTCCGCTTGTATATATTATTTTTGTGTCTCATCACAGTCCATGCCTCTTTTTTTTTCTCCTCGGGTAAATTTTGGTAGTTTTTATTTATTTTGATAATTTCACTCTTTCTGTTATATATTACTAATAAATAAGTACTTATTAAATAAATGGGAAGCTTAATTTTCTCATATTTCATGATAATAGCCCAAAAATGTTATCTTAATAACTCATTTGTAACCATGAGTATTATGAGAATAGATAAATTTTAACAATTTCATTATTCTACCGAAAAAGAGGTGAACCTTATATTCTATTTCCCTACATCATTTTTAAAAATAAGAACATTTATTTTTACAAAATACTTAAATCACACATTTTATTTTTTAATTAATTATTATCACTGGCGGATCCAGAATTTTTTTGGGGGGAGTTGCTAAATTTTTAAAAAAGCTTATTTCGCCCAATTAAAATGTACTATAAATCACAATTTTAGTACCAATGTGCATGGTTTAGGGAGGGGCTAAGTTATGAATGATTAGACCTCGGATTATATGTATTTAAAAAATGACAAAATATGCATGCAAATATGCATCAAAAAATCTTAAAATATGCACTAAAAATCTAAAAATATGCACAAAAAACTAAAAATAAGCACCCAATAAGTGAAAAAATATGCACCTATTAAGAGAAGATAAAAACGTATTTAGTTGTAAAAGTACGTTCCTTCTTTATGTCATTATATGTATAATTTATCGACCTAACATTAAAAATATGTTGATAAAAATTGAATTAAATGATTGTCCCTACTATGGCCGAGTGTCTAAAGACACTAAACATGGTAGATAGTTGAAGTGTGACGGTACCGGGTTCGGGCACTTCGCGCGGCCATCGGTCTAATGATCTGGAGGTTTGAGTGGTTTTCTCTGGATGTAACGTGAATACGCGTTGGAACCCCTTAAAGAGTCGTCCGCCCAAGGCACCTCTCTAGGGCAGATAACCCTCGAGTACTTTTAACTTAAAAGACAGTAATCAAGTGATTTTACTGAACTTTATTGTTGTTCAAGGTATTGACCTACCTTGAAAATTTTCAAGGTAGGTCAATACTTATATATTTATGCAAGCGACTGTACTTCTATGATACTCAGTGCAATGATTTACGCGTTTTTTGATTTTATGGGAACATATTTAAAACAGTACTTGAGCATAAGCGAAACTTTGACGCATAATCTTGATTTAGAAGTATAGCATAAAATAAGAAAGATTTTAGGTATTTTATTTAATTATATATTTTACCTTTTGAGGAAGACCATTATATTAGTTGGAATATAGTGATAGAAAATTTGCCTTACACTCGAATACTTTTTGGAGTAACTGTACAAACAGTTTTAAAAAAATGTAGGTCATGGGTGTGTGTGTATTAAGGTTAAAAACCCAGCTTAAAAATATGAACAGGCTGATAACAGAAACAGTGAAACAACAGCTATAAATAAGTATATGAGCCATGCAAGGAAGTAGAATTTTCAACAATTTAAGGACAAAGACCGTAAAGTGTCCTTCGATTTTCAAAATACTTGATCATCTGATGTAAAAGAAATGACTTCCAAAGTACATAAGGTTTAGATTGAAAAAGTTCAAATGTTATTATAATTATTACAATTTTAGTATTTTTAAAGCATTTTTCGGGCTATGAAATTATTTCCCAAGTATTAAGCGTATTGGAAAGTGATGCTTTCTTAAGTTAAATTCAAGCAAATTTTCAAAAAGCTTTTAAGTACAAGCAAGCTGAGCTTAACCTCTTTAGACCCGACAAAAATCACACATGTCAAATTAAAGAGCAATCTCATAATTATAAAAAAAAAAAAAAAAAAAAAAAAACATTACATTTAAAAATGATAAGTAGAAAGCGCATTTTCAAATAATTTTTCGAATAAAAGCTTCATTCCCAATCTCAGTTTCAGTAGTAAACAGTTGTTATCACCCATAAAGACAAGGTTGACAAGAAAATGTTAAAGGTAAAGGATGTCTGCAAGTTTTTTCAGCTATTTGAATTTCGCAAATAACGTGTATTTCGGATTTGTGTTCTTGGCTCGAAGCCCGCTTATAAATCCATGTCAGAAGGACAACACAACGGGGGTGCCCTCCGTTGGGGGTCTTTTAAAGGGTCCTAACCCGTATTTACTCAAAGTTTCGGAGAAAATCACGGAAAACTCCATACGGTTAGGTCGGCGGGCGCGACCTGGTTTTGAACCAGGCACCTTCCGTCTACCACATTCCGTGACATAACCACTGTGCTATGGTGGGGCATCCCAGTCTGTTTCAAATCAGAATAAGTGTACAAATTTACTATCAGTAAGTTATAATGCCGGTAGGTTTTTAGAAATGTTTCTTTAATCATCGATATGTTTATTGCTGCAATTATTTATTTTTACAAAAATTTAAATTACGAAATATTACGCTAGTTTTAAGAAGGAATTTTTGGATTTAATTCATTAATTTATAGTGTAGAACACACATCTGTATAACTCGGAAGAACATGTAAAATAGATCTGTGGACGTTTACTTTACAAAGTGTACCCTAATGATTAGGAAAAACTTGAAAAACAAGTAGGTCACACAATAAGGATTCAGAATCACGTAGCAAAGTGGAGTCGGGAACGTCGTCTTCATGTAGCTTTTAATAATAACTTTGGAAGAAGCGATGTAATAACAGTGAATTTTCTGATCATTGTTACATGAAAACTAATGAGTCTTTCACTTTAGTTTTGATGTAACAATGGCCAGAAAATTCATAAAAAATACGTGGCTGAATTTGATAGTATAAAAATTCTATTTCATTTCATTCATAAAATTTTTGGAGACAAATCTCATGAAATTGGTTGAGAAATAAGACGAACAATTCAAAACTTTCCCCAAAGTGGTAATTAACAGGTAAGTGAAAACGTTTTTGACCTTACATTGCTATGTGATTCTGATTTATTTTTATGTATCTTACCTACTCTTAAAGTTGGTACTAACCCTTAAATGGGAGATATTATAGTTAGATTATACGTGATTAAATGTTACAGATCCTTTTATTTACACGTTTTACGACTTCTGAAAATGTTTCATTACTTAAGTCCCAGTCTAAATAATATAATTGACTCAAAAAGCAATTTGATATTAAATTCGAAAATATAGATGTTGTTTGTAATAGAGAAGTTCGCAATGTTTGTAATTCATAAAATACTTTTCTCACGGAATATACATTTGAAAAAAAAAGTTACAAGAGATTTATATGATTAACGCTATGAATGCAAAATAAGAGAGGCTTTTTTATTTTTCAAATAAAATCAGTTTTTATGTTCTAAAAAACGTAACAGTGAAATCAACAGGCCAATTGCGGTACTTGACGAGTGAGAGAAACTGGTTGTGTATTGGCCAAGGTCGGGCATTAACTCTTACTGCAGTTTCTCCTCTGCAACTCGCACCCCTCTCAAACTAACAACAATTTTCCCAGGCTTTGTTTATCGAATCCCTCACGAAAATTTTCCAATATAAGTTTGACCTCACAGCAAGGACTTTAATGGCACACAAGATATCCGGGTGTCATATCATTTCCTATTCGATTGACATTAGATTTTAACTGGAATATCTTTTTACTTCAAGGTTATTAACAATAGATATTTTTTTCATTATCATTATAAGGGCAGGACATATAAAAAATGTCTATTTAAGTATAAGGTAATGAAAGCGGAAGGAATGGTAAATATGTATTTTGTCGTATAAATTATATGTGTGGGAAAATCTCTGTTATTTTGGAAGATTAAGGCATAAGAAACAAATGAAAAAAGCAGTTGGGCAATATTTTAGACACCCGAAGGGTGTGACTCATCAAGTAGCAAATGTAATTAATAGTTTAGGGATGAAAGAGTGTTTAGAATTTCTATCCATAAAATTTTAGACAACAAAAGATAGGAGACTTAAGATGGTGGTCTTATACATTTATCGCAGAAATGCTCTACCTTCTAAAGAACTCTTATTTTTAATATGCCTCTAAGTCGTTCAAATGTATCACACAGGTCCAGGTGGAAGGAAATGGTAGAAAAATCATGTATATTTTTTAAGAGGTCCTAAAATCAAGCTGTTAAATTTATCTTAATTAAATTGTTGACGTTTATATCATACATCGGACTTATAAAGATTGAAATTAAGCATTTTAAAAAAATGTTATCAAAATACTTTTCTACGGTGTCATTTGTAGTTCGGCAATTTTTAATACCCCCATTTTCCCATTACATTCCCCCCATTACATTGGTGGGGGAGTATGGGGGTGGTACAAAAAAACTTGCATATTTTTAATAAAAATTATGCTAATGCTATGAATGAAAGGAAAGGCACTTAATTCAATGTTTTCTTAATATGCTTCAAGAAAAAGATGCACAGAAAAGGATTATTTTCCAAAATATTTAGCTAAAGAAATAATGTCCACGATTATCAAATTCAGGCTCACTGTGTATATGTTAAGTTTTACTTGGTTCCATACAGAGGTGTAGGCAGGGGATGGCTGATGAGGCTGTAGCCATCTCCGAAATAAGTAAACATAAGATATGCAAAAGATTGCGTATTTGAAAATAAATTGGAAGTTCTCTCCTTGAAAAATTTGAGGTTCATCTACGGACCTAAGTCAAATTTAACATTTTCTCTAATGCATGTTTCTCCAGATGCAAAGATTTCAAATTCGATTTACAAATTTACTTTTTCTTAAATTCATTTTTATATGTGAACACACTTGTAGGCCATTTCTCCTTCTCCCCCAAAAATAAGATATCGACTTTTATAAGCTACTAGCTGAAGTAACCGTCGTTGACGGGTTAGTACTGAATGCAAATTTCCAAAAAGCAAGAACTTTCTTCAGCATTGTAGAAGTACACAGAATGGGTGTAGTATACTGCCTAAAGTAAAGAAAACTAAGTTATAATTTTTATGTATTGTTAAAATATTGCAGGTTAGAGAGTAACTAAGTAATATCATTTCATTCGCTTTAGTCGTAATTATGTGATGCGCGAACGAATATCTACGCATATTGAAATAATTTTCGCAAAATCTCAAAATCTAATCAACATTTTTGAAAAATTAGAAGCCTAGAATTTAAGTTGAGTGACAACCTATCATGCCACCAAATTTCGTTTCATTCCCTGCAGTCTTTATTTCGTGATGCTGGAACAAAAATTTCAGCATTTTAAAACGATTTTCACAAAATCTCAAAATATAATCAAAATATTTTAAAAATTCTCTCTTAACACCTATAAATTAAGATTAGCAGCTACTTATCATATCACCAAATTTCGTATTAGTCGTTATTACGCGATGCTTGAAAAAATATAACCGCATTTTGAGAGAATTTTCACAAAATCTCAAAATATAATAAAAATGTTTAAAAAAACACATATAGTTTATGTTGAGCAGCCATCTATCATGTGACCAAATTTCATATCATTCGCTTTAGTCGTTATTACGTAATGCGTGAACAAAAATTCACTCAGTTTGAAACGATTTTCACAAAATCCCAAAATCTGATCCATTTTCTTTTTTTTTTTAGATGCTTATAGTTTAAGTTGAGTGACCACCTATCATGACACCCAATTTCATATCATTCGCTTTAGTCGTTTTTTCGTGATGCTTGAACACAAATTTACGCAGTTTGAAAGGATTTTCGCAAAATCTCAAAATCCAATCAAGATTTTTTAAAAATTCGACGACATTGTTTTAAGTTGAGTGACCACCTATCATGATACCAAATTTCATGTCATTCACTTCAGTCGTTTTTACGTGATGCTCGAACACAAATTTAAGGAGTTTGGAACGATTTACGCGAAATCAGAAAATCTAATCAAGATTTTTTTAAAATTCGACGCCTATGTTTTAAGTTGAGTGACCACCTATCATGATACCCAAATTCATTTCAATCGCTTCAGTCGTTTTTACGTGATGCTCGAACACAAATTTACGCAGTTTGAAACGATTTTCGCAAAATCTGAAAATCTAATGAAGATTTTTTAAAAATTTGACGCCTATGTTTTAAGTTGAGTGACCACCTATCATGACACCCAATTTCATATCATTCGCTTTAGTCGTTTTCACGTGATGCTTAAACAAAGAAAGCGTCACGGACAGAATGACAGAACTACAGAACGACAGACAGACAAACTTTTTTGGGGGGGTCACATCAGATTCCCGGGTGCTTGAAACGGATAGAAATCGCAAAAATTTTGAATTCCAAGAAATGTGCCGACAAAAGTCTAATTTTATTTATATAGATATTGCATTCTAGTTTCTTGAGCTCTCAGTCACCCCCGAAAAATATTCTTAGCAACGCTACTGGTTGCACAAAATTAATTTTTACAATAAACAGTTAATTTCTATGTCAGTTTGATTAATTATAACTGTTGTTTCAGGAATATTATACTAAAGGAGAAATAGAAATGCTAGTATCATATAGAACTTTGCTAAGTCTAACCACTAATTTTACCCCACCTCAGAAGAGAAATTTAAAAAAATAGAAATTACAATTTTATTTTTAATTTTTTATATAATACTGTTATTTTGGAGTTTCTATACTTATATGTATCAAAATAAAATGCTTTATCTAACTATAAGGAATCTAGAAATAGGGAAAAAATTTTCAATATCGCTTGTTAACAGGCAGTACGTTTAAAGAAATAACAAGAAGTTTTGCACACATTAATATATTAAAATATCCTAAAACTTCATTAGAAGTACTTGTTATGTTGTTAAAATATATCTCCGTAGAAAAAAAAAATTGAAGCATCAAAATTTTTATGGTAAGAAAAGATATTTTTTAATATGGCCTCATTCCCTCCCCCATACCACCATTTTCCCGCACCTGACCCTATTCATTGCTAGTCACAGGCAAGTATTTATATTAAATGCTATGAAAACCTTAGTAGGGCATGTTTCTTAATTTTCAAGACGCTAAATAAAAGTCACGAGAAATATAAAATCCTAAATGTCTTATTTGCGCAGTTACTCTTGCTTAGTAAATAAATTAACACAAATAGAAGAATAACAAATGCTACTCAAACAATTTTAAATGGAGGAAATCATCCGCACCTTGTTTACTTTTATGTTTATTGAGATGAATCAAGTAACTTTTCTCTGGGTCATAAATTTCGTCATCTGAATTAGTAGAATGCATTTCTGCTGGAAAAATCACCGATAAGGTCATCTAAAATTCCTTTTTTGTTGTATTATTTTAATAGAATATATGATTGTTATCTTTTACTTTCCTTCCTGCGGAATAGGAAAGGACGAGATACACTTATATAAACGTTTGTTTATATAAAACAATACAATTTGGTCACTTTTGTTACAAGTTTTGTTTTTCAGATCGCTACTTCCTGCATGCAAATAGTGGGTAAATTTTAATATCTAGGAATGTGACTACAAATGCAGAAGATATTGATAGTATTTTCTTTTTCTGTCTTTCTTTTTTTTTTTTATTCAACGGGCGGACACTTGCCGATAAGGCAATGTTCACTACAACTGCCCGAAAGTATTGTGGCCATTTTATTATGGGGGCACCCAGTGGGCGGCCAGCGTTACCCCGTACGAAGGGGCGGACAAATTAATACCCATGCCCAAACCTGTGATAGTTTGTTTATTTGCGGATTAAGGCCGATTGTCTGCTCTAGGGACCTAGAGCCTATAGGGAAAATGCCTTCCGTGGGGACAATCTAAGAGATCCTAGCCCGTATTTACGCGAGGTTTCGGAGAAAACGACGGAAAACTCCGAACGGCTAGGTCGACAGGCGCGATCGGGATTTGAACCTGGCACTTCTCGCCTTTCAGTTTCGAGAGCAGAACCTGGTGGGGTGAAGGTGTGATAGAATAGTTCTTAAGCCACTACACCACCTGAATGACATATTGATAGTATCATCATAGCAAATATCTGACTAACAAATGCTTCTTGTAGGCATAAATTAGATCTATAATGCAATTTCGAAAAATTTTACTATGCAAGGTAATTGATTTGAAAGATCAGGGGCCCCAAAACCTATAAAGCTGAAAATCTAGGAAACGTCACGTATCTATTATTAATATTTTACAAAGTGTATCGACTTTATTAATACTTTATGAAGTGACAATTGTGCACGGTTGGATGTCTTGGGCAGAGGACTTTTGTTCTAGCCCGCATTCACGTTACCTCTAGAGAAAACCCTCCAAAACTCCAGGCCGTTAGATTGACAGCCGCCCCATTGACTAATGAAGTTATGTACAAAATTTGAGCATTGTATCCCAAAAAGTTCCAGAGGTATCGAGATAAATATATCCTGACTTAAATCACTTTTCAATGGCTCTCGAAGGGAAATAATCACGTCGGATGATCGCATAGAAATTTAGAACATATTTTTTTTCTCACTCTAGCAATAAACGTTTACATTCGAATTCTTGTATAGTCCCCGATCATCTTTGTTTACAGATATCTCTTAGACATTTTATAATGAAAGGCTGAAATTTTGCCTTATAATGAAAGGCTGAAGTTTTGCCTTTTTGGCTTGAAAATATCACCTCATTGGTGTATGGGCATATTTTAAATAGGTAGTTTTGTTGTACGGGGGTCGTATGCAAATTTGAAAAACGTAGTTTTTTGAAAATGACTGAGATGGATATTTTCTTAACGTAATCTTTTTCCTACCTTATTTTGAACTGTTTCTCAATTTACATTGCCCACTTATCTTTAATAGATAAGGAATTACAGCGTGTTACATCCTTTTTGGGACACCCTATATATATATATATATATATATATATATATATAACAATATGTTACGGTTAAAGTAATAAACTGGTGATTATATATAATAACCGGTAATTATGCATAATCACCACTAAATATGGTAAATGTGATAAATTTTTGAAAATTTATCAAATTAACCGGTTTGTTTGTATAATTCCCAACTCGTAATGGTAAATGTCATAAATATCATGACTGGTTGGGCCAGTAGAATAGAGTGCAGTTTTTTTTTGTGTAGTTACTATTCAGAAGGATATTTTTTCATTGGAGACTATGGTGTAAGAGACCACGAATTATAATATTTTATATTTTACAGTTAAAAAGTCAATAAATGGTTATTTTAAGTCACATACATTTATTTAGCCTGAACGAAATTTGAATAAGAGATGACAGATATTGTGAAATGAAAAAAAATACAATTTACATGAACTTGTACAAAACAGTTGCACATAAAAAAAAACAAATTAAAGTTACATATAAAAAACAAACTAAGCCAATATTCAGGAGAAGATAAAAAGTATTTTTTTCAGATAACGTTAAATGCTATTACTACAAATTTCTAAATATTTTAAATCTAACTATTTAAGCATATTAGACTGTTATGACATTTAGAATTACAAAGTTTGCCAGACTTTTTACATTTGCACTTATTGGATTTTGAGATAGATCGTTATTGTCCATATTAGAAACATTTTCTATTTCGCTATTGATGTTTTCGGAAGCATTATTAACTGTCTCCATTAATGCCTGAAGCTCTTCTTACGTTATAAGATGTTTGATAGAGTCATTCGGGAAAGACGTTTTCAAGCCACATTTTGCAGGTGGATCAAACATTGCTTCATAAGGAGAACACTTGATGCCTTCATGAAATGCTCTATTTTTCATAAGCTGCACAAAACGTAAGCCTACGGACCATTTACTGGTTTGATTGCTTTCCAACCAAGAACTTAGAATATTTTTAATATACTGGTTTACACGTTCAACCGAACCTTGAGACTGACTGTGCCTAGGTTTTCCGGCCACAATTTTCAGATCTGGCCACATTGCACAAGCTTCTTCTTACAATTTTGTTACTAAACTCACGACCTTTGTCACTTTGCAGTACACTGGGGGCTCAAAATATAGTAAAAATGTCAATTAGGTGACATGTAACCTCTTCTGCACGTTTGCTTTTTAGGCCACGCAACTGTACGAACTTCGTCAAGTGGTCTTGATAGACAAATATAAAGTCATTATCTGGTTGCGACTGCATGTCAATTAGGTCCACCTGGCATCTTGAGTTCAGCTTTTGAAAGACCATTGGCCTAGCAAGTCCTTTCTTAGGTACTTTTTTATTTATTTATTTATTTTTTTTTTACAAATTTCAGTAAATCATGACTTCTTCGGTAGTAATGTTTTTGTACTTTCTTTGAAGTTCTTTAAACATCCTGTTTCTACCACCATCTGTAATGGCCTATTGATAAGTGTACCTCATAAATTACTGTAAAAAGTTCTTCAATCAAAATACACGTGAAATCTAACATTGGAGCTGTCTTTACTTACGGGAAAGAGAAGTTTTTCAACATTGCTTACTTTCATTACATCGTATCTTTTTAGTCTTTGATAATCTTTCTTTTCGTTTTTGGGCGTTTTTGCCCCACTTTTTACTATTATTCACTTTCTTTAACAAATCTTTCTTTCGTCAGAAAACCACTGTTTGCTTTTTTAGTATCCATAATATTCACTAATTTAGAATTTAAACGCTGAAGCATACCAGCCATTATTCAGTATTTTATAAAATACGAGAGGGTAGTGAAAAAACGTCCAGATGCAACGAAATATGAACAACTACCGAAATCACGTGTTTGTTACGTGTTGATAGAAGCCAAGCAATAGCGCAAGCTGAACGAATTTTCGTAAAGTTAGGGACTTTTATCACATTTACCATTACGAGTTGGGAATTATACAAACAAACCGGTTAATTTGATAAATTTTCAAAAATTTATCATACTTACCAAATTTAGCGGTGATTATGCATAATTACCGGTTATTATGTATAATCACCGGATTAATCACATTTACCGTATAATGCATTTACTCATGTTTACACATTTCTGCTTTTAGAAATATAATCAACTATAGAATAGAGTCTCAAGTACCAATAGTTTTAAAGCTAATAACTTAACATACCTATATAAAATAGCTCTAAAATATCAATATCCTGGTATCAATATCCTTTAAAATCAATTATATATCCTGTATGTACTAAGTAATTTTGTATGTCCAAATAAGAATTTTTGGATGGAGAAGCTGGGGATGGATGATGGTTCTTTATAAAACATAAAAACTATATGTAAAAACAATATATAAAGTGTACAAAATACCATAAAATATATATTTATATATTTTATACAAAAGAATTATTTTAAAAAAATAATTTAAGAATTGTTGATTACTGGTACATTGTTCTTTTCGGTTTTTTTTTCTGTTCCAGATATAAGTGCATTGTTACAAATATATTATCCAGTAGTATACGCACTAATAACATAATTAATACATATAGTCTATATTATTTTTTATTTTTTTATTACTATTTCTATGTGTTTTATTATTAAATAAAAAAAATATTTTTCATACACTGAAAACTATTTTTTAAAATTTTATTTAATTTTTCTTTATTAATTTATAGTTCTTTTAGTACTCTTTCGCTATTTAAGATTGTACCTTTTTGCTCATTGGTTAGCCATACTCGTTTCTTTTGTATTTTACAATTCCTTCCTTCCCACCCCTTGTACCTGTTTTTGTTTTCATTTCTCTCATTTTATCCACATTGTTCAGGCTATAATATCATCTGGTTCTTTAGTTCCTCCCTTTTTTACTCCTTGGTTCTTGCTGCCTTTTTGTCACTTAAATTTCTATGCTGGCATCACCTTTTTCAATTTTTTTTTGTTTTTTGTTTTAGCATCATCTATGAGCTTTTTACTCGTGGTTTGGTTTTTTACCAAGTTTGTTTTTTCGACATTAGCTATTGTCGAGCCCAGTGGTGGCGCCAGATTTCCCCCGGCGGGAGAGCCATGTTCCCCGACACGGGAGCCAAATGATTAAATTCCAAAATTTTGCGTTTCAGTACTTGTACAAACATGGCTATTTTTATCGTTCTGCATTAAAAAAAAACTGTTGCAATGTAGCCCACTTTTGTAAAAACTACTGACTGTAACTTATCTATCAAAATATAACTGTTAAAAATCAAACCGTTACCGTCAGTTTATCTGATTGCTTAAAGCGAACCTTCGTTAATTCTTTAAGTAAATTACTTTTTACATGACGCGTCCCGACAGTTTTTGTATAGGAATTTATTGTGTTTGGAAAATTTAGACAGCACGAACTATTTTAAACAGAAATATTTCTTTACCGTGAATGTTCACGTTATGGAAACTTTTTTTTTTTTTTTTTTAATTTATTTACTCTGTAGATATTAAAGTTAAGCAACATAAAATTTTAAAATTCGGCTGTATTAATCGACATATTAAATATTTAAAAGAGATATGTACCGAACGTACAACGGATTAAATAAGCATACTCTTATATACATCACATTATAAAAAACATGACTTCAGCAAGATACTGAACAGTATAAAAATGACAGCTATTTTCGTTAATTTTTCTACAAAATTAAAGTATAAACATACTATACTAATTTTAAATCTCTTTAATTTTATCTTCTACTTCTTGCGTACTTTGTATCACTAGCCCGAAGAATCGGGGCCAATCTTCTGTTTGAAGTGGACCGGTTGCAAACACTTTTTGGGGCCCCCAAATATTATAGATGCAAAAAATTCATTAATTAATAGACCTCAGTTTATGAGACAAACATTAATAGTGAACTAAAACACCACTAATACCACTATAATGGTCGTGATAATATAAGGTTGGTGTCTAAACCGCATTGAATATACATGCTAAACCTGTGGAGTCGTTTATCTTTCATTTTAGTTACCCTGCATTACTAATACTGAAAAAATGTTAGAAACTATGAATATCTTCACTTTGGATCCCCTACGGGAGCGACTTTAATTAAATAAATAAATAAAAATAAAATAAAATAAATATAAATATTTTGTTGACCAACCTATTCGAAAAAGAATATCACAATGGAAATGTAGGGAAATGACTTAAAGCGTACGTCAAATTTATTCTGAACAATTTATATAGAATCAATAATTATATACAATGATTTCTGCGTAAGTCAAATTCCAGAAGACAGACGAAAAACTTCGACTTATCGTAAATTCGACTAATTGAATTATCTATTCGTATAATATCGGACCGGGACTGCATAAAAACTTCGATATAGCTGGATAATCGACTTATCGGACCTCGAATTATCGCGAAATCACTGTACTTTAAGTCAAATTAACTAAACTATATGCTTGAATAGTTTTTCTGCGTTAAGTCTATTAATGTAATTTAACAATATTAAAAGTAGACAGAGAGTTTATAGGTAGAGCTGCCAGTTTAGCGAATTTGTCGCTAAATTTAGAAACTTTTCTCTAGATTTAGTAACTAATTTTCTACTTTGCAAAGTGTCATTTTTGGTGATTTTGCTCTCTAATTTAGAGTGTCAGATGAATTTGTCTAAGCTTTTAAAATCTGATCAATGCTGCTTTAGAAAAGAGATAAAGCGATGAAAGGTTTAAGAATGGATCGGACATTGGTCTAAGTACAAAAAATACAGATTATAATGTATGAAGATACGTATTTCCTCCCCCACCCTCCCTGTGGCCAGTCCTGGGATATTTTTTTTTCTCGCAGCTGTACATGCTAAACCTGTGGAGCCGTTTATCTTCCATTTTAGTTAACTTGCATTACTAATACTGAAAAAAAATGTTAGAAACTATGAATCTCTTCACTTTGGAGGTCCTACGGGAGGCACTGCCGTACAATGAATGATACATAAACTCAATGATACATTTTCAGACATTATTGACAATTAATATATTCTTACACGCATGAACAAAAGTATTTTTTAAATGGAATTTTGTGTATTGTATGTATAACTGTAAAATATATTTAGTAATAACATAAATACATTTTACAGTTATACGTATTATGCGGTTAAGTATAAAAGCTTAGAGGTTTTAATGCAGAAAATATTTCATTAAATTTCATAACAATGTATCTAAAACTTTTAATTGCATAAATATGAATAAAGTACACTGAGGGAGAAGTGGCAGGGGGATGTTGATATAGAAATTTTGAATTTCTGTTCCCAGAATAGCTAGACAGGCTCTCTTGAACAGAATCATAGCAAATTTTGTTTCCTTTCTAATGGCTGGGTCAGCGGCCTACTGTAGGCTTGAACGATACAAGAGCGAGTGATGTTGGTAATTTCATTACGGGGCACATAATAGGCATTCCAACGTTGCCCTTGTGAGTGGTCTCCTAACTTTGTATCATTTTCAGATGAGAGACCTCGCACCTGGATTGGCACTCTCAGAGGTATAGTTTGAACACGTAGTACATTAAAGGTAGAAAAACTCTGACCCAAAACTATAAAAAGCAGAAGATTCCCATGCTTGAAAATTAAACGTGACAAAGTCAGAACTCCTCTGGAAATTCTCGTCGCAAACATATATTTGCCAGGAGGGAAAATATGCCTGCTCGTAAAAAGCGTTTAAAGCCCAATAAAAACGTCCTTTCCATGTCTGAGAAAGGAAAAAGCTTTAAAAATCAAACTGATCCACAGATTTTACAAAAAGTCAATGGGGTAAGGCCTTAAAGCGACGACCAATTTGACGTCCATCAGATGCCTATAGTGTCCACGGTCCACAGCAGATTCAATCGAGAGAGACCTTAAACCTTGTCTTCTCAGCCCCACAATCAATTTATAGAGAAAATTTACTTTTCTGGAGAGTGAACTTCATCTCTGAGCATCCCCACCCCCTCCGTAATCCCCCCCCCTTTTTTTTAATGCAAACGAAAACTTTCCATACCTCGATGGCACATTCAGACAACTTTCAAAAGAGGGGGGATAGATATATATGACGAAGTATCTTATCAGACATGGGTCATTCTTTTTTTTTCTCTGATCATTTTCAACCCTGAATCCATGTTTAACCTGTTCGATCTCATCATTGAAAAAGCACACGCAACAGAAAGGACTCTCTTTTTTTTTGATGCGCTTCCCAGCACGGGTGTTTCATTGAATGTTTCTCTGGGCCCAAATTCATAGACCTTGGCTAGGAAGCTACACTAATGGCCGGGCCAGTGGAAGAAGGGAAGTCTTCTCCGTTGCCTCTTTTCATTGATAAAAGCCATCAGGTTAAACATGTGCTCCTTGAAAGCACCGCTGGTACGCAGTGATTACACAAAGCTGGGCCTCAGGGGAACATTCAAAGACCTGTGTTAGAAAGCAGCACTAGTCACAGAAGGGAAGTCTTCTCCATTGCGTCTTTTCAATGAAAATGGCTAACAGAGTAAACATGGATTTAGTGGGGTGTATTAATAGTGGGTAAAACTCCCTGACAGCTCGAGAGATATTTAAATTAAGTGTGCTCAGGAAGGGGCGATCGCTCTTTCACATTTGCATACTACTATGTTTGCCTTCGCTAAAGAACATTTAAGTGTGTCTTTCCTTTTCTTTTCCAGTGGTGTTTTTGAACTGCTTATGCATTTTTTTTTATTGTTAATGCCAGACAAGCAGCCAGAAAAAAATTCGAGGCAGGGAGTGGGCACAAGGTTGAGTTCTGCACAGAAAGACTTCACTATAATGAACAAAAATCCAAATTTCGGGGAAAACAGGCTCTCTCTGATACGTACCAGTCATTTGAAAACTTAATTAAAGAACTATTTGTTTCAGTTTTTTTTTTTTTTTTTTTTTTTTTTTTTTTTTTTTTTTAGTTATAATAGAAAACAATGTAATTTCGATCAACTCTTGCTTGAACCATTCATAAACTATCAAAGTCTGAAATAATCCTTATTCCAATGTAAGTAAATGTTTTGAAAGTGTAATATCTATAGTGCGCTTTTTGCCGTGAACCGTTAGGGGCTTATTGTATTTAGTAGTAAATCAGAAACTGAAACTGAAGTTTACCTTGCTGTGTTCGAACTACTACTACTACTATTACCTTCCTGTGCTCGAACTACTATCAACCCCAATGCTCTAAGGGAAAAAATCGAAAAATAATTGTTTTGGATTTTTACTTTGCTAAAAATAAAATCAAGTTATAAGATTCATTCATTTCAGTTTTTGGTTACTGGAGATGATGTCTTTAAGGTTTATTTACATATTGCGCGACCGCAAGTATGAGGTATAGTCATCAATTATCTTTAAACGGCTGTAGGGGAGATGAATGGAATACAAAGACAGACGACCACCTACTAGAGTCACAAGTTGCGCGATATGTTAATAGGACTTAGTGTAGATGGAAAACAAACTAACAAACTTGTGTGCATTTTAGTCAGTGCTATGTGTGCTTTGGTGACACACAGACAAACAGTGACCACAGCTTTTACAGTTCAAGCGTCTTTCATACATACAAACCTATGGCAATTTGTGGTCTCCTTTTGTATGAGCCGCTGATGAGATGTTCATATCTGTTGTTGGTTAACAGGAAAGTCCAGTGATTTCCACCAAAGTCGTACTTAAAACGGTCATTGCGAAGGCAATTGGCAGTAGATCGGGGGACCCTGCTCACCCTAGAAATGTGGATCTCGTTTGCTGATTCTTTCGAAACCGGAGAAACAGATTCCAAGTTGCAGATAATCAATATTCAGTACATAAATATTGTAAAATTCCGAGCAGAATGAGAATGGAAGTGAACCAAACCTCTACGGACGGGGAAATCCTAAAGTCAGACCGTTTTCATGGAATTTTTTATCTGGTTGCAAAATTTCCTTCGTTTCTCTAAACCAACAAATTCTCTAAAAAATTTCCCTACAGAGGGGGCAGTCATCCTCGACGGCGGGTGCATGGCCCCCATGCCGCGCCCCGAAGTTGATTTAAATGATTCTTTCTGTCATGCAACCTACTGAAACCTAGCTATTTGTGTTTTTTGATTTAACTGAATTAATTCAAGTGGTGGCGCCTGATGATTAGAACTTGATTAATCTAGTTTCCTTTTCACCTCCACTTTTCTTTGGGTTCTTGCAGTTAGGCTTAGGCCCACGAGATCTCACTTGGTAAATAATTCCAACTTTTTAAACTTTCATACTAGCTCTGTCTTCTATTGCTACATAGGTTTGTGTACAACATTTAAGGCTTATGTCTCTATTCTCGGTTCCGGATTTTTTTTTTTTTAATGCTCTTTCTGTTTTGTGCATACTCTCCCTCGATGGATTAATGGAATATCCATATTACGTAAATTTGGCTGTTTTATATTATATATATATATATATATATATATAATATAAAACACCAAAACTTACGTAGCATGGATATCCTATATATATATACATATATACAGGGTGAATCTAAACTCTTGGTCAAAACTTTAAGATGTGGTAGGGCACATAATAAGGAATCAGAATCACATAGCAGTATGGGTCGGCAACATCGTCTTCATGTATCGGTTAATAATCACTTTGGAAAAAGTGCTGAAACAACAAAGCACTTTGCGACCATTGTTCGTCAGAAACTAATGTATTTTTCTCCGAAAACAGAAGACTAAAATTCATAGTTTAAAAATTCTATTTTATTTCATGGATGCAATGTTTGGAGACGAGCCTATTGTTTATGAAACTTGGTTAAGAAATTAGACGAACACTTCAATACTTTTCACAAAGTGATTATTACCGGGTAAGTGAAAACTGCGTTTTTGACCCCACATTGCGTTATTTCTTATTATGTGCTCTATCACCCATTAAAGTTTTGCCCACGAGTTTAGATTCACCCTGTATATATATATAACGTTGCAAAGTAATATGATAAACATTATCAAAAATATAACATTATACGAGTGGATAATTTTTCTCTATTGTTTAAAGCTTATAGAAAACACTAAGTTTCCCATTGAAGCAATTACAAAAGTTCTTAGTTAAATTAAAAAGCGCTGAAAATAAAACATTCACTTATTCTGAAAATTATTGTCTGACACAGATATGCAAATGAATACGTAATCGTATAAAAAAAGTGAAAAATTGTGTAATCCATTTTTCCATAATTGTGAGCTGTTTTGAAAGGATTGTTTACTTCAATTAAAACTGAGAGAATGTGTTTGATAGAATAACTTAATTGCTGCATAGGAAGGGAATTTCTGCTATAAATAAGGAATTTAATTGGAATACTCGTTTTTTATCTGCGCAAAGGCATTAGTGCGTGTTATAATTACTACAAGACTATTTCAAAAATACATTGCAAGTTTATATGGAAAAGAAATTGTGTAATAAATCTTCATGTTTTTCGACCAACAAAATCTAGTGGACATTATTTATCTATCCATCCAGATTTCCGGAAAAAAACAAATTATATACAATGGATATGAAAAACCTATCACTCACGCAATTTTTCGTAGCTATAATAAAAACTAGTTTTGCACATCAGCGTCAACTAGGGGTAAAATACTGTAACCTCAATGTAACATGAAAATTTCATTTGATTTATTGTATGGTTTTAAGGTTAAGTTATTTTACAGAGAAAACTAACGTACAATCCTTTTTAAATCAATAGATGTCGTTAGACTATAAATTATTTTTTCTTTTAATCTATTTGTAATTCATTTCTTTCTTTTTTTCTTTTTTAAGTTTGTTCATTCGCATATTTATTTTTGTGTTGATTTTCAAATTTTCTTAAGTAGCATACCAATATTACGCTAGTAAACGATTTGTCACCTTTAAAAAACGCCAAACATAAAATGTCTAAGAATATATATATCTTACTTGAGTCTTTAGAAAGAAAAGAAAGTTTGTGAAAATGTAAATTTGAAAAAAATATCTCGGCATTATTTGCTTAGTCTTTGTTTGTTTATTCATCTCTCTTATTGCGAAGAATGCTTTCGATAAAACATATTTTTTCTTCCTAATGGCTGGGTCAGCGACCTACTGGAAACTTGACCACAACGGTGGAAGCAGATGTTAGTCATTTCATAATGGGGGCGCCTATTTGGAAGACCCAACGTTTCCCCTATGTGTGCTCTCCTCATTTTGAACCAATTCCAGATGAGAGACTTAGCATCTGAAACCGGCACCCCCGGACATATGGTTTGAATATGGAGGACATTGTACGTGCACGAGCTTCCATTAGCGCACTCGATCCCACAGCAGTGCAGCCCAGAGAGGAGTTCATGCACCCAGCACTGACGAAGAAGGTGCTGCGCTCACTCCGTGTTCTTGCGGGAACGGAGCTGAGCGAGTAGACCACTGCGGGGGCGCTCTCGATTAAACAAAAAAGAATTCATTAGAAGCAAGTCTGTTGAAGATAATTTTTCTGCAGAGTATCATTCTGTTTCTGCAGCAATGTCGCCCTTTCCATAATGTACACCCTGGTCATAAATATGCGTTAGAGTCCCTTAGAAAGATCCTCGCGAAGGGCACTCCACCCATATTCCTAGATCTCTCGTGTATATAATTGGCCTTAATCCCACAACACACCCTTCATGTTAAACTAGATGATTATAAAGAATATCTATCATCTGGAAATTTTGATTGTCTAATGTAGGTTCAGGTCCAATTATGTCGGATAGTATTGAGGTTCTACTCTATATGTATTATTTATATAAATCAGTATACGAGAATAAATTTGATGTGTTTATTTATAAAAATCTGTATTGTTTGTTTATACATATATAGGCTTTTTTTTAAGGACTTTCTATGAAGTGTCTTAAAATGGAACTTTAATTTAAAACTAAATTTAAGTTTCTAAAATCATATACTTTTTGCAAAATCACGAAAACAGGATCCTGTCTTGTAGAACCTGATTGAACGCTAAATTCAGTTCACAAATTTATGAGTAAATTTTGCACAATTTCACCAACATAGAACAAAGTGAATTATTAATGAATATTGTTGAAATTTATAGTATATTGAATATTTTATCTGATTTATATTCCTTTACAAGAAACATTATTGACTACAGTGGAACACCGATCTAAAGCTCCCGCATTGCTCGTTTTTCCCGTGTTGATCGTTTTATTTCTACGGTCCCTTCACAAATTGTATTTAGATAACGTTAGCAAAACCTACATGTATCGTTCATCAAAAATTGCTTTCCCGCGTTCATCGTTCTAAAATATTTCACCTGGCTGAAATGAAATTGAAGGTCAAGTGAATCCATATTCGCACGGCATACAAAACTTAATTACTTCCTCGTATGACTTCTTGAATTGATCATCATGTAGATGGAAAGTTGTTACATGCAGCAGAGAATGTGCATGGTGTAAAATTTAGTGATTATATTTACATTGATATAGACGTAGTGACGTGAGGTATCCTAAGAATGGAAGAAATGTGTGATGATGCAAAAATTGAAAATAAGGCCGAAGAAGCAGAGAATTAGAATAATATTCATGTCTATGAGATGGAGCGGAGCCTAAACTAGTGACAAGTTTATCCGACGCAATAACGCTATTTGAAAGTGTATGGTGTTTTAACATGCAAACAAGAAAACACAAAAAAGACGAAAAATATTGAAAATCATGAACATTTTTTTTTGTAATTCAAGAAAAGAAAAAAAAAAAAAAGAAGGAAAAACCCAATGTAAAATTACTAATTCTTTAAAAATAAGTATCACTTAATTTAATTTTATACAACTTCAATTTGTTTCGTTTACAATTTGGTAACATATTAGTATTTTTGATATGCTGTATACATTATGTGCATTCACAAACTCTGTTTTCTTCGTATTTTGGCTTTAACCCGCTTTCATCATTTTCCCGCATGCATAGTTTTTTTCTAAGTACCACTTGATAAACGATAGATCGAGGTTCTACTGTATATAAACTTGCTTATACTATACTTTATCGGAAATAATATAGAAAGATTTCAAGAAAGACGATAACAAATAAAACATGTTTTTATTATTATTCAAGGCAAAGGATTTAGTTGTTTTCCAGATAGTCTCATTTTAAAATTCAGAAATCTCAGAAGGTACTATCAGAAGGAAAGAAACAAATGGCAGTCGCACAAAAGTGGCAGTGGGACAGATGAAATGTATTCTAGGAAATGGGAGCATTATCATCGATTACAATTCTTAGATGACACTATGGATCCAACTGAAAGTTCGTCGAATTTGGATGCTGTTCAAACTATTGTAAATATAAATAGTTAAATCATCATTGCTGTAAATTGTTTCAAGTATGCTTACGTAATATATACATTAATTTATTTTTTAATCTGCATTTTTAGGATTTTGCAATCGATGATAATTTAAATGTAGAGCTTCTTCAATCAACACAAAATACAGATGTCATTCCATCTGATCTGGATATGAGCCAGAGTGATTTTTCTTTTGAAATCGAACCCCCGAGCCCAGAAACTTCCAGCAGCTCATCGCAAAAAGGTTGCAGGAATCAGCCACAAAAAATAATTGCTGCCTGAAAGGTCCTCCTTCTCCTCAAAAAGAAAAAAAAAAAGAAAAAATCCAGAAGAGGAGTTCTATTTATCTATGTCTAAATGCCTGGATAAAATTTCGAAGCCCAACAATAACAGTGTAAATGATGTAATTGGGCAGTACATTGTTGCTGAATTAAATAATATTCCCGATCCCGACAAACAAGCACAGCTCCGGAGGAAACTTTGAGCTGTGCTTTATGAATTCGTCTAATACATTTTATTTATTATTCTGAATACGTGTTATTTACTGAATCTCATTCATACATTTTATTATTCATAAAATGCAAAATAAAAGCCGACTGTATTCATTTACTAAAATAACTTTCACGTAGTTTTAAAGTTATGAGACCTAATCTTTTGGAGAATCTTAAGAAGTTTCCCAAATAACAATAGTTAAATTGCATAGATTTACTTGTGAAGGTAAATATGAAATAATTATGTACTTGGACTTACTTAGTGTTCTTCCACTTAGTGTTCTTCTGAAGTTGTTTTATACAGTAACCTGAAAATATATAAGCAATTTTAAACATTCAATAACTTTGTAGTAAAACCGACTTTTTAGTAAAAAATTTTAAGGTAGATCATTAGTTTATCTCTACTTATTATAAAAGATGTTTGTGTGTGTATGTGTGTGTCGGCGGCGTTACGGACAAACTGCTACATCTAGAAACACCAAATTTGCACTCAGGAAGTTCTATACATGAGGTTATGCACCTCAAAGCGATGTTTTCAAAATTCGACCTAGAATTTTTTTAACTTTATGTTTTATGCGATTTTTGGCATTTTTTCTCATCTAATTCGTAATAACGGTGGAAATTACGCTCGCAGCAAAACGGCATTTGTATCATCAGATAGAGATCGTTTCCTACCGTTACCGTGCGAAGAACGGGCACGCATCTAGTGTATTACATAAAGAAGGGATTTTTTCCGAGTGCTTAAAAATTTATGCTGGTGACTATATAACTTAATTAACTTGTTATGGAGAACTGTACTTCAATATGAAAATAACTTAAGTTATTTGATTTGCACTCTGATACTTTGAGATATGTGCCCACATTAAAAGTATAAGTGCTATTAAAATATTTTACGCCAGTCGCGAATAAAAAATCCTTTTTGAGGTTTTATGATTATGTTATAAGTTTGTGTAAATAAAAATTTAATGGTACAGCGTACTGAATTCCCAACCTCAGTGCAGAAGAATCGTACTGTCAAGCAGAATGCATTTTATGCTTTGCTTTCCGTTTGATAGTATGATTCTTCTTTACTGAGGAAGGGAGAACCCTTTTGTATCTCCCAAAATGCATCTACACGTTTTAAGAAGGTCATATGTCTTAATACAAAGTTTTTTGTATATTTAGCTGTGAGATTATTTATTTGAAATTAGTAAGACCACATGATTATTTTACAAAACATTTTTAATTTAAAGTATAGTTATATTCTAGGAAATCTACAGCTCCTTCGGAACTAAAATAGTTACAAAACATATCTCTTATTTCTTTTGCTTCTTGATTTCCTCGTGTGGATGTTCTCTGCAATGTGTTGTGCTTTCACGCCAGCTTCCTTTTGTGAGGCATCCTTTCTCGGTGTCCTCTTTATCTATACTTCCCTCTGGTATACATGATTTTTCTGATTGTGACAGCAAAAAATTGTGGAAAGTGCATGCAGCCAAAACACTTAATTTACAATTATTTGTTGATGTCAAAATGGGTGTTCCAAATACTCTAAATCTGGCTGCCAAAATGCCAAATGCTTTTTCGGACACTCGTCGAGCTCTTGAAAGTCTATAATTACGGATTCTCTGCTTCTTAGTTAAATTAATGCCAGGGTATGGCTTCATAATGGTGTTGGTCTATGGGAATGCATCATCTGCCACAACAACATACGGTACTCTAACGTGGGTGAAGGAAAATTCGATGGATTAGGAATGTTCAGACGTTTCCAGTGCTATCGTCAATTTTGATTTATTCCATACCCCTCCATTGCTTATTCGACCATTAGTGCCAACATCCACATATATAAATTTTAAGTTGGCATCAACTAAAGCCAACAGCACTATACTGAAAAATCCTTTATAATTCCGGTACAGTGCTCCAGATTTAGGTGGCGGTGTAATTTTAATGTGTTTGCCATCCATTGCTCCAATGCACACTGGGTAGTTCCATCTCAACCAGAAATCTTTGGCGATATCATGCCATTCTTCTGCAGAGTCTGGAAGTTTTATATAATGACGAAGGCTTTCAGCTATGGCTGCACAAATAGTTGGTATAATTTTTGAGATTGTGCATTGGGCTATCCTGAACTGATAACTCAGTGAGGATTGGGTTTCTCCTGAAAAGTTAAAATGTCTGCTATAGCATATGAATGATGTTTAGTATAAACACATAATTATTAGTTACAAAACAGTATATTGTACACGTACAGTCATTCTTCTTTTATGCTATTTCTGCACTTAACAAAAATAAGCATGGCAATCGCAGCCATCTACGGTAACTTTCACAGTCCTGTGGATAAAAAAATTTTTTTTTACAGGATTCTTTGTATTTTTAAAAATAAAAATAGATTTGGAAAGAAAAGGGAATTATGTGTCTGTGTTTGCCTATAAAAACTATATAATTACCACTTTTTTCTAAAATATAGAATTAACAAACCGATAGACAAAAAAATTCGGACATTTATTTAAGGATATTAAACAACAACAACAACAAAAACAGGCTTGTAACAGTGTTTCATCTGATTATGTTTTCATTTGTTATCTTTGTTTTCATAAAGGCCAAATCGTAATCAGATTCTTAACTCCTGAGTTATTTAGTTAAATAAGCCTTTTAAATAGAACAAAAAAATCATTTAATTATTAAAATAATGCGTGTCTCCAAGAGATAATAATCAAGCATCAAAGCTGCCATTCAAAGTTTGACTGGAGGGAGGGGGATCAGTGAAGATTATTTATATGCTTAATTTAGAAGCTGACAGATAAATTAATTATTTATTTTCAATTATGAGTAAGCTTTTCTTAAAAAAAAACAGAACTTTCTTCTAAAGATAATCTCTCATTAGTGAGAGATTTAAAGCAGGGTTTTTCCTTTTGTCTCTGCAGCCTTTCTTCTGCCATATTCTTTTTCTTGAATTTCTTTTTCTAATAGCCGCTGCTAAAAACGCGAGTGCAACAACTTTTTGTTCTTCATTTGTAATGATTATGGGCGCAAGCAAATATTTCCAAAAATGAAAAGAAACATAAATAACAATCTGATCCGAAAATAGATAACGAGGTACAAACAACCAACGATACGATATTTATAATTACATATTCTCGCAACCGCCAAAGCGGCGATTCTCTGGCGTTTGGAATCACAGCAGAGTTTGTTTACTATGGCAACCCTGCGTGCTCATCTGAGCTCACTGAGTTGCGGGAATGAATTGCAGCAACTGGTTTCTGCAACCAAAATTGCTCTAAATTTTGTCCGTGTCATAAGGGCTTAACGGCCTAGAGTTTGGAGTGATTTTCTCCGGATGTAACACGAATACGCATTAGAGCCCCTTAAAATGTCCTCTGCCTAAGGCACTCTCCTAGACAGATACCCCTCATGTAGGTTGGTCTTAACACAATACACATACAAACACTAACTAGTGCATATTTTTGAAAATTTCAGGTTAGGGTATTGAACTCCCAGTCTCTCCTCCGCTTCTGGTGGGTTGGATTTAATTAAAAAATTTATTAAAAAAATATTTAAAAAATTTAAAAAATTTTAGAATGTTGTTTTTTATTTAATTTGTTCGAAAATTTTGTAATTTATATAGCATTCTAATCGTGGCCCTTGAATGTTAGGGTAATACTTTGCAAACATCCTGTATTTAAAACAATCCTACAAAATACTCTAACGGATGGTTACTGTGGGACACTACTGACCTAGTGTGAAGATGTTTTGGTAAAAGTATATCGGCAGTTTTTTATATGAGCCATAAGGCAACGAGGAGACTGATAGCGTTTCTATAAAAAAGCAAGCTGAAGTAAATATTTTAGGATAAAAAATTAATGAAACGTCAAAAATGTTGATCATAAAGACATCACTAGAAATAAAGATGTCTTTATGGTTATCACCATGTAAACAGGCGTAAAGCTAAAGAATTTACAAGCGGCATTTTATCCCATAGCATCGTTAATGAAAACTCAACGATGTCCTAAATAGATAGGAAACACATTTACGATCATATATTCAGAGCCTAACATGAAAGAAAAGTAATGTAAAAATTTGCCTCACGTTAACGATATACATTAGAGAACTCAAAAACTTGTAAGCTAATTCAGTGAACTACAAGTTGTAACTAAGATATTGATACTTTAAAGGCAAATTTGTTTAAAGATTTCGTTTTACGCCTTTAAAATTTTCAATAGAACTCCGTACAGACATATTTGTACATCTTGACTAAGCTTTGCGAATGATTATGGCAAAAATATGACTGAAAAGAAAGGAAAAATTTGAAAGAAAGATAAGGTAGACGAAGAAAAAAATTATAAACGACTAGGGCTATTGAAAAAAAAAAATGAAATTTTAGCAACTGAAAATAAAATGTTAAGTTTAGTGTGCAAAAACTACGTATTGATTTTTTCTTTGAATATTAACTGAAATAGTGTTAAAATAGTGCTTAAAAATTCGCATGTTAGCTAGCCACAAGACAGGCAACGATAAACACAAAATAATATCACTTGATACTGTCAGGGCCTGTTTAACACTCTCTGATACTGTAGGCCCGCTATCATTTCGAGCTCTTCCTCGTAGCTACTCCTGTCCCATTCCACAAGTATAAATAACAAATCTTGTAGTTTTGAGGCCCTCAGACTTATATTACTATAGGCCCCGACCTTACGGGCTTATTTGGTAAACAGGCCCTGGATACAGTGTGGTATATTATGCTGATCTGAGCATTAGCCTCGATGTATTAGAAATACCAATGATACTCAGACCATGATACTTTTTCCAAAAAATGGAACCTATACTGAATACAAAATTTTCTAATTTTTAGTTATTGATGAAAACGCTTAGGAAATGTTTTAACATTTTAATGAAAAAAAAAATGTTACATGTTCCGAGCTTCATACAGATTAAAATAATGTATGTAAATATTAATTTTAGTTAAAAAAAACACCAAACTCGAGGTAGTATTCATACAAAAGCAATATTCACTTCTTAAAAAGGCCGTAAAATTCTTGGGAGGAAAACAACAGTTAAATTTTTTGCAAAGCTTCAAAATCATTCAGTAATACTCGATGACTTCAATAATTTTTGCTTGGCTTTTTATAAACAAACTTAAAACTCTCTGACAGTGACAAGACTTAACATTTATGACAGTAAGTTCACTTACATACAATGGCCACCGAACAAATCATTTTAAAAATACGGCTGTTGGACCGTTTTATTTAAAAAATAATTTTTAAGCATAAATTTTTGTGCTTAAATCTGTGTCTTAGTAATTTAACTTTTTGTACTAACCTGCATCGTAACACGATATCGTTAAATTGCGAATAACATACAACTACAAGTTTTTAATTAATCAATTCTAATAATCTACTTTATCCTAATTTTTAAACGAGGTAGAACGTTTTCCCTAGAAAATGAATGCTCTCTACACAATGCTATGTTTCAATTTCATTTAGATATAAATATATATGGGCTTATAGGGAAAGAAAAGGAAAAAGTTTGGCCGTGTAAAAGGTTCATGTTCTGAACGAGTTTTTCAAATTTCAAGAAACAAAAAAACCCTTAAGATCTTTTCACTTTTATAGGTCAATCATGTAGTTCGAAACAATCGTTATTTTTTCTGTTCTCTTCAACAGAAATTGAGTAGACAAAAAAAAAAAAATGCCATCTATTTAGTAGTAAATCGCTTCAACTACATGCATACTTGTTTAAAATGTTAAATTTCCTTTCAAAACCCCAGATTAGACAACTGTTCCACTGTAAGATAGAACTTGAATTATTTATTTATCGACAAACAGGCAGATAAAATACTAAAAATAAATGTGCACTATGCCAAAACAATAAAATGAAAACCTGAACAGAAATACACTTGAATCATTATTTTGTTTCTATCAATTGAAAATTAGAAAGGAGTGAACGCGATAAGTAGATTTTTTTTTTTCAAGTGGCATTTTATAGAGATAAGTTCAATGCTGTCCTTAAACAACTTATTTCAATTGATGAATTTCGATTTCATGACAGCAATTTCTTTTCTTCAATAACGCATGGTTCAATCAGTAACATTGAGTCAAATGACATTGCAAAACCCAACCAAAAAAGCAGTTGAACTACACTTATTTATTTAGTTCATAAAAAAAGCAAAGAAAATTGGTTAAGTATAACAAAGAGTTTGTATGCAGAAAGGTCACATAGCTAATTACTTACGGTATTGAAGGCTCTCTTATACTCTTTCAATTAAAATGTTTCATATACTATAAGTGAAATTACTGTGCTTCGATTATTTGATTACTTCATATTATAAACTGAGTTTATTCTACTAAGACTATTTAATGGCATGTAAACTAACCATGGTTGTTATAAAAGTGAAAAAAGTGTCTCAAATGTAATTCGAACTCTCATGAAAGCTAAGAATAAATATTTAAACAAGAATGAAAGGTGATATAGATTACTATGTAACGCTAAGCATTTAAAATATTTTCCTTGAGCTGGTTCTTTGACTTCACAAACTGTTAAAATACAGAGGGGTTCACACATTTTTGTAACGATGAAGTTAACGATGAAGTTTTCTCCATGGAGTTAAATATTAATTTGAAAATAAAAATGCGATTGGTATCAAATTGTAATAAGGAATATTTTTATTGTTGCAGGCGATTTATCGCCTGCAATAATAAAAATATTCTTTTCTTTAAAATGTCGCTGAAAAATAAACAATGGATCGAAGGCTATAGTTTTGCGCTATCCGAAGAGAAATACTCTTATTCAGTTATTAAAAAAAGATGTCAAAATCATGGTTTTAATATTTCTACACGTAAAATAAGTGACATAATTAATATGAAAGGAAAGAAACGTCAAAGTTTATATTTCACTGGGGGAAAGGCAAAAAATGCATACCCAACAAAGGTACGTACACCTCTTATTAAATCTGAAGTCGCATCTCATGTTTTAAAGGAAAATACAACTACCCAAAGAACTATCGCAAAATCTTTAAATATCTCTGTAGGAACTGTGAACAAAATTATAAAATCCGATTTAAAGTTAATGAAAGCAAAAAAACACGATGTTCATCGCCTAACGCCGAAACATGTTTGTCAGTGTAAGACTATGTGTAGAATGTTGTCTGAAAATTATTTGGCGGTTGAAAAATGGAAATATGTAGTTACAAATGATGAAGATTGGATACATTTAACCGACTGAAATAGAAAAAGATGGATTTGCTACCGCAAAAGAGCAGAAAAAGACTTAACAAGTTGGTTTAGAGAAAACAAGGAAAGTTTTTCTAAAGGATTTATGGTTATTACAGGATTTTCTTATAACGGAAAACTTACAATAAGAAAAGTAGAAAAAATGTCAAAATTAATTCAGATTACTATCAGAAGTATGTTTCAACACCTATTTTTAAAGAAGAAATTCCATCCCTTTATCCAAACAATCTTCACTGTGTTAAGTTCCATCAGGATAAAACTCCAAGCCATACCTCTAAATCTTCTGCTCTATTTTTTGATAAAATAAGAAATTCAACTAGAATTGAAGCTATTCCCTTTAAATGCATCCCAACCAAGTCCCCTGACGTGCCTCCTATGGATTACTGTGCATTTGGACTTTTAAAACAAGCTCTTTATAAGCGACATCCCAAAACATTGGGTGGACTCTGGAAGATTGTGAAGGAGTAGTGGAACAACATCAGCCTTGATGTTTTAAGAAAAGGACTTTTATCTTGGAAATCAAGATGTAATATGATAGTTCAAAGAAAGGACTATCAGATTGAACACATTAGAAAATAAAATTCTTATATTTATTTCTATATATATCTTTGCAAAATCGTTACAAAAATGTGTGAACACCCTGTGTATATTCAAATTAGGTAGAGTAAATTTAACTGAAAATACAACTAAAATTTTTAAATTATAAATTTTAAATAAAATGACAGTTATCGAAGGACAGTATCATTTTTCCCTATATTTACTTTGAACGCTTTGATAGTTTCATTTAAAATTTATATTTCATATTTTCAGTGGATTATTCTAAGATATCAGAATAGAGAAATATTTTACAAAATGATTCTACATATTTCACTTAAAATGCATTGAGCTCTCATATCGCATTTGACAAGGGTACGTGACGAGTTAACGAAAGCCAAATGAAGTATTACTGTTAACTGTAACTTTAATAAAACGTTCGTATTCGTCCATTACTCCATGAAAAAGTAGAAATTTTAAAACTTGAATAATTTCTGCTAGACACACAGAGCTTGTGCACGAAACCTTCCCATGATACTGTTAAATCGAAAGAGATTCTTTTCCCGGGAACATAAGCTAGCGTAAACCCGACGGATTTCATAAGAACTTTCCCCGAATATCTGTAATGAGTGGATAAAATTTTATGTACATCTTTAAAAGAGTCACAGATGATCCCTACACAACTTTCAACAGAGAAAATGCTGTAGTAAATGTCAGTAAAATATCCAGCGAGTTTTTTTTTTTTTTTTTTTTTGGTAATGTAAAAATACTTACAAAGGTTAGCCTATTTGACGTACAAGGAGTCAGAAATTATGTTACAGACACACTTTTGTTAAAAACGAATCTGACGAAAAGATTATGAGATTTAACTGCGCACAACAATGTCCGAATATTCGTAAAAAATAACTAAACAAAGCGAGTAAAAAATGAAAGTCCAGTTGCTTTCCGAAAGTTATCTTTTGAAATATATTTAACGGATTCCCTAGTGGGGTCCAGATGTGATGACATTTTGAAATAAACTTTAAGATAATCCTGCAGGAAGAAATCCATTGATAAAAAGGCCGGAATATTGTTTTCCCCAGGAATTAACTCTAAAAGAATAAAAATAAAATCTCCATTAACAGAGCCAGTTCTAAAATACTGATGGACAAAGTTTGAAAAACCTAAGATAATATGACGAACTTCTTATTTATTTTATGAAATGAAATTTAGAATATCTGATTTTGACTTGTATAGACTAAAAGACATTCGTTATGACTTGCATGAAAGTACGCTGTGGCCATATCTATATAAATAAAATTAGACTTTTGTCTGTACATTTCTTGGAATTCAAAAAGTTTGAGATTTCTATCCGTTTCAAGCACCCGGGAATCCGATGCGACCCTCAAAAAAAAGTTTGTCTGTCTGTCATTCTGTCCGTGACGCTTTTTTTGTTTAAGCATCACGTAAAAACGACTGAAGCGAATGATATGAAATTGGGTGTCATGATAGGTGGTCACTCAACTTAAAACATAGGCGTCCAATTTTTAAAAAATCTTGATTGGATTTTGAGATTTTGCGAAAATCCCTTCAAACTGCGTAAATTTGTGTTCAAGCATCACGTAAAAACGATTGAAGCGAATGATATGAAATTGGGTGTCATGATAGGTGGTCACTCAACTTAAAACATTGTCGTCGAATTTTAAAAAAATCTTGATTAGATTTTGAAATTTTGCGAAAATCATTTCAAACTGCGTAAATTTGTGTTCGCACATCACGTAATAACTGCAAAGGCGAAAAAATAATATTTGGTGAAATGATAGGTAGTCACTCCTTAAACTATAAGCATCTAATTAAAAAAAATCGATCATATTTTGAGATTTTGTGAAAATCGTTTAAAACTGAGTGAATCTTTTTTCCCGCATTACGTAATAGCGACTAAAGCGATTGATATGAAATTTGGTCACAAGATAGATGGTTGCTCAACATAAACTATAGGAGTCCAATTTTTTAAACATTTTTATTAGATTTTGAGATTTTGTGAAAATTCTCTCAAAATACGTTCAATGATGATTTCTTTAAACTTCACGTAATAACGACTAATACGAATGCTACGAAATTTAGTGATATGATAGGTAGTTGCTAATCTTAATTTATAGGCGTTGAATTTTAAAAATATTTTGATTACATTTTGAGATTTTGCGAAAATCGTTTTAAAATGCTGAAAATTGTTCCAGCATCACGAAATAAAGACTGCAGGGAATGAAACGAATTTGGGTGACATGATAGGTTGTCACTCAACTTAAATTCTAGGCTTCCAATCTTTCAAAATGTTGATTAAATTTTGAGATTTTGCGAAAATTATTTCAGTATGTGTAAATATTCATTCGCGCATCCCATAATTACGACTAAAGCGAATCAAATGGTATTACTTAGTTACTCTCTAACCTGTAATATTTTAACAATACATAAAAATTATAACTTCGCTTTCTTTACTTTGGCAACATACTACATTCATTCTGTGTACTCCTACAATGCTGACGAAAGTTCTTGCTTTTTGGAAATTTGCATTCACTAACCCGTCGAGGACGGGTACTTCAGCTAGTTTAAAAATAAAATTGCATCACTTTACATAAAGTACTATACAAGTAGAAATGAATTTCTATCCCAACATTAACATATTTCTATCTAGTCTGTGTGGAAAAAAAAAAACCAATGACAGACAGTAAAAAATAAAAGTATTAGAACAAAAGTATTAGAACAAAAAGATTTAGAACAAAAAGAATGGACATTTATTTTCAAATTATCCCACTAAAAGAATAAGGCTGATATTCGAGTACATGCACAGTCAGAGGCTGATCTACGAGGGGGCCATAGCCCCCCCCCATTAAAACTGAATTTGCACTAGATAGAACAGAGTTTTGATGCTCAGTTAAAAACTGCGTATCTAAAAATCGGTTGTTTTGAAATTTTAATTTACTTTTTTGATTTACTATTCTGATTTTTAGACTTGACCCCAGTCAATGGCTTTCAACCCTTTCGTTTCCAGACTACAGGTATTTTCAGAGTCCCAAGGAATCGCTCGAAATTTCTTCTTCCCCTTGAAACATTTCGGTTTCTTTTAAGGATGATCAGTAACCAAGTTGTTCTCGCCTTTTCCATACATACGTGAATAGCGAAAAATAGTTCATTGTTAGAACGGGTTATGGCAAGTTGGTTAATGACAAGCAAAAGGAACAGTATTTGAGCGATGATGTCCATTCACCCGCTGCAAAGTCGTAAAAAGGGGAGCTAACAATCTATATATATATAAATACGCAAAGGAAAACCTTTGTGACCCGTTTACAGCACGAACGGATGAGCGCGACATTCGGCACAGTTAAAGTTCGTATGGAGGTGGTTGTGCGAATGTTAAATTTTTCGTGTAATGTGCTAGTGCAGCGTAAAAAAATTAGAGAAGTGATTTGGCTCGACATAGTATTTTTGCGCCAAGTTGGGCGATGGTTCCATTGTTGTGTCAATTTTGAAATAACACAAAGTTTCAGCAGTACTATAGGATTATAGTTTTACAACAAAATTTGCAAGAAGTAAAATTATTCCCAGTGTGGTGAAACGCCAGTGACTAAAATGTGGTTTAGCCGTGTGCTTGGCGACTTTTTTAAACGGTCGATAAGTGCACAAAGTGTTGTAAATTTCATGTTTTAAAGCTGTGGAAAAACGAACCGAACAGGGCAGGTTGCAATCCAAAAGACTCTCCACTAAAACGCTCCACGATTTGGACAATATCTTAACAATCACCGGCCACGCAATCTCTTAAAGAAAATTTTCTCCGAAAATATTATTGAAGAAATACCTCAGCAATTAATAGGGAAGGAAAATAATATTATTAATGAAGTGTACGGAAATATTTCCGAAAACATACTTTCAGATAACATACTGAAGTCAGTTATAATAGAACCTAAAAATGATGATCGAACTTTTATTAATGCTCACTTAATCGAATATCTGATGAATAGAAAACATATCACCGTAGCTACGATAAAATAATTTGCTATTATGACAATGAAATCAATAACTATCCAGTAGTTTTTGAATTATTTCACTATGAATGTTTTTTTTTTGTTTCTTTTTTCGATTAGCCGGGAGCAAGTGAAAAATTGCGGAATAATTGTGATCTGCGCCAAATGCTTACAAAACTAAAGCGATTTCGAGTATAAAGTCGTTTATCCCTTTCCATATTTTGGAAGTTCAATTTAATTTCGTATTTTAATTTAATTTAATTCCACACGTTTTTCATAATTCCAAATTATGTAACCAATAAGCATACAAATTTCTTTTTAGTATATTGATATTTTTGTATATATTGAATTCTGTGTATAAATGCTATTTTGTATACGGACTAAAACTCCCGGCTTTGTTTTGGGGAACGACAGCAGATCAGAAGTAGTTTTTAAACATTTCTCCGAAAAAAAGCGGTATTTGCGCCTGGCTAACCGAAAAATACCATAGTTTGCCACCACATATGTTAGTATTGAAAGTTAATTGCATCGTTATACTAATCAGAAACTTAAATACAAAGGAAGCATTAGTCTACGGAACAAGAATGCGCATCAAGTTTATCTATCGTAATGCTGTTGATTGCGGAGTTTGAACTGGAACCTCAGGCAATAAAGGAATTTTAATTCCACTTATAAAATATTCTGGTACTATTTTTACCATATCCTTTAAAAAAAACCTGTTTCCAAATATACCTGCATTTGCGATGACAGTAAATAAATCTCAACGACAATAATTCGAAAAAAGTGCATATTTATTGAGACAGCAATTTTTTTATGTCATGGTCAGTTGTACGCCCCAGCAAGTAGAGTTCAATCATTCGACGGTTTAAGATTTTATAACTCCGAACATAAAGGGCCTTTAGCCGAGGACGGCTCCAGACTGAATTTTTGGAGGGGGCCACTAGACTTTTCAAATTAGCTTAAATTGTTCAAAACGCAAACTGAATGTGCGAAATCGTACAGGAACTTATGAAATCTAAGTCGCTAGAGGGAGATGACCACTATGACCCGCTCGCTGGAGCTGCTTTTGCATTTAGCAAAATATGATAGAGTTTTTTATAAAAACACTGTCTTGACAGAAAAGTGTGGCGGTTGTAAAGTGAAATTGTACAAAGGTGGTCACTATAGACAGATGGTCTGTTAGCCAAAGGTGGTCACTTTAGTAGGTTCCATTGGATATGAAATCTTGAGACATACTCCTTGACAGTAGAACTTTATTTACGCTCAAATTAAAAAATTGGATACTTTATGGTTGAATATCGACCGCCGGCAGAGAATTATAATTTAAACATAAACAGTCTTTACGTGCGCCTTGTGCGCTGCACGTCTCGGATTCTGTACTGATGTGGGATACCTTATGATTGCTGTACATAGTGAGGATACTATTACTATGGCTAATTCTCCTTATTTGGTTTCCGGACACTTCCTGTTCATACAAAAGTATACCCGTTTTGAAGGTTTAGGTATGGTGGAAGAATTTCTTGGAAGTACTGTAGTCTTTTGTATGCAGGCTTCAAAAGCTTAACCCATTCAAATTGCTATCGCCGCTGGGTCGTTCTTTTCGGGTGAAGCTCTAAGTGTGAATCATTTGCTTTTAGTCTAGCTCCGTTCGTGTGTAGAATTTAATTTAAATGCAGGTATGATGGCCTCAAGAAAGCGGCCATAGAGTTGTAATATAGGTGATTATTTTATGAAAATTCCGAAAAATGATAATTTGTCTAGTGAAAGTGAAATCGCAAATCATCAGGTAGAGATCATAAATGCACAGCCCCAGAACAAGCTATTTCAAGAGGAACAGCACTCACAAAATATACATGCATTAATATCAGGCAGTTTGTTAAGAAGTACATAATTAGAAGGAATACAATGATATTATGGAAAAAAGAGGTATGATTTAAATTAATTTTTTCAGACATTGTTTTTCCTATGAAGTGTAAGTCCTAGCAGGTTCGAGTATTTTATTTTATCAGAAATTTGCACACCTTTCACGAAAATCAATTACGTAATACTACAGGCAGGCATAAAAATAAAATATACAGGCGACATGTAAAAAAAGCGTGCCAAATGTCGTCAAGCTTGGATAACTGTACCCAAATTATGGAATACCCAGTAAGTTAGCCCCCCCCCCTTAACCCAATCCTAGATCCGCCACTGATTATGACACCGACGTGGTGATGTTAACGTCTGTCGAAAACAGCATTTTGACGTGCTTCATAAGCAGCCGTATGTCCGCATGCCCACTGATTGAGCGACTCATCTTAAATTTTTACCTGTCCCGTAAGGTCAGGTGCACAAGATAACTTGAAAACGAATGGAACGACTATGATAATGCATTCTACAGACATTTATCTGAATCGTTTTCCCGTTTTCAATTCCTGGTGACTGTATATGTAGCATTAATTTTTAATTTAGGTACATGAAATTACTTTTTAAAGTCTAAAACATTTTTTATTCAAACTAATAGGATAGATTTCAATTCAATATTCGAAGCAATTTTCGTTTTTAGAAAATAATGTGCGAATCTTGATCAAATCTTCAGTTTTAGTATTCAAAACTAAGCCTTTCTCGTATAAATAACGACCAAAGCTGCTGATATTCAGCAATACTTACTTTCATTCCTTTAATACATTATAGAAATACATTTATAAAAAGAGAGTTTTTCTACCTAAAAGTTTCCTTGAACGCATTACAGAAAAAATGGGTAACGGTTTACATTCTGATAAACGGTTTATGTACTGATCCGTTGAGAGATCAGTACATAAGGAGAGGGAGTATTTCGAACATTCTCTAATTTGTAAGAGCTGTTTTAGAGAAACTATTTTAATTAATTTAAGGATATTAAATTTTATGTATACTGTCACAATTCGATTTTATAAGTACTGTATTTTTTGCAGCAGGGGGCACCTTTTGAGATGAGATTTACTAAGTGTGTTAAAAGTTCCTTCAGTTTAGGAATTTCCAGAAAAAGAACGAATTACGTTAGAAAATATGGGCTTGCAAAAAACGCGGCAGAAATACATTGGATTTTGACTTTCACGTCACAATTCAAAAAGTAAACGCTTCCGTTATTGCGTACGGAAACATGCCAAGTAGGTAGATAATTAATTTTTCTCTTCCTCCCTCCCATTCTTTTTCCCTAATAAGAAAAATTGTGAAGCCTATTTTATTACTTTTCTCCTTTAGATAATGATCAAAGCTACTGATGTTGTCAAACATACACAATGTATCTGGCGTAACTGCGGGGAGGGGCTTATGGTTGGCAAAGCCCCCGTAAAAAAATTTTAGACCGCTAAATCAGTTCCTGTTGCAAGCAAGGGCTGATCCAGATTTTTTTTTCTTTTTTTTCAGGGGGGTGAGGGCCCGCAAAACTTGAATGGCAACTCAGAATTGCATGAAATATGCCATCATCATTTAATAGGCCGTCCTCCTGGATCCGCCCTCGGTTGCAAAAATAGAATATAAAGCTCTAGGTTTATTTAAGCATATCTAGATGTCTAGCTTTAAAGCTCTTTAATTAAAGCTTAGAATTACCTAACATGCTCACGCAGTAGAAACATCTTAGTTCCATTTATGGAATACATTATAGTAAGGATTTATTAAAAAAAAAAAAGAATTCTACCGAAAACTTGTTTTCGGTACGTCAGGGAGGGAACAGTTGACGCCTTCGTCTCTGATAAACTGCCGTTGGGGGATGGAATATTTGGAACTTTTAATTCGCAAGCGCTTTTTAGGTAAACTAGTTTAATTAATTTTTAAAAATATTATTTTATAGTTAGTATCTTATAAATAGCGTCACATTAAGTCTTTTTTAAAGATATTAAGTTTGTATAATAAATTAGGTCTAGAATCAGCGTCGACATTATTGGCAGCTTGAAGCTCATCCTAGAAATGTCTGGAATGCCGATACCGTTTCGTTAGTGGTCATGCAATTTAATTTATACATGATAATAAAGCTACATTAAAGAAATAAAATTTGTGCCTGCTACCTAAAATATGTCTTTCTGATAAATTGCCCTTGTGGGCAGTGGCTTAGCTAGGGTTATTGGCACAAGGGGCGGAGCTTCAGTTTGCCGCCACTTACATTCTAAGAAGGTGAAGCTAATTTTTCTTTAAGATTTGGTACAGAATGGGGGGAAAAGGTATTATTAATTTTTTTAAAGTACTATTGCCAGTGGCATACAGCTCTCTCTCGGCTATACCATGAATGTCAGAAGATTAAAACATCTGCAGTTTAGGAATAAGAATGATAGATTGGAACATATCATCTTGTTGATCAGGAATACAATATTATGGAAAAAGGAGGTATGATTTAAATTAAATTTTTCAGACATTGTTTTTCCTAAGAAGTGTAAGTCCTAGCAGGTTTGAGTATTTTATTTTATCAGAAATTTGCTCACCTTTCACGAAAATCAATTACGTAATACTACAGGCAGGCATAAAAATAAAATATACAGGCGACATGTAAAACAATCGTGCCAAATGTCGCTAAGCTTCGATAACTGTACCCAAATTATGAAATGCCCAGTAAGTTAGCCCCCTCCCCCTTTACCCAATCCTAGATCCGCCACTGTGCACAGTCGTGCAATGGGGTTTGGTCCCTCTAACATTCTTTGAAATAGGGTAAGGTGGAGTGAGTAGGACAGCTTTTAATATAATTTGACTTTAACGTTGTGCAGCACAAAGGCACAGTTTCCTTTTTCATACAATATCACAATAGTTGCCTTTCTGAACATGGAGACATTTGCCAACGATGAGAAGTTTTAGATTGCGGGATAAAAATAGTTCAGAAAATTCAGTCAAAGTGGCCAACTTACCCGTTTCGTGGGGTAAGTGGAACACCAGCCAATATTTTTCAACAGGCTAATGATAAAATTTCGTGTGGGTAAGTGGGTAAAGGTAGATAAGGTTTTGAAAGTGATCAACCCTTATAGTCGAATTTTCATTCTCTCCTCTCTGAACCCCAATCAGCTGGTTTTCCCGGAGTAATGAAAAACGGGGCCATTGGAAGCGTCCATTTTTGGTCACGCGCTTACGAGATTTTCCCTTTTTTCCTTTCATCGTACTTCTCGAAAAGAAATAACCTTGATTTTGTTTTGTTAGAAATAAACATAGTTCAGAGTGGTGCATTTTTTTTAATAAGTAGATCATGAATTGCATTTATTTTGCACAATGGAATGTTTTAAGATGAATCATCTGATAGCATGCGCAACTAAGTACATTTACTGAAAATGGTATTGAAAGAATCGTGTTTTGAAATAAATAATTGATCACGTGTTTAAGTGTGATTATCAATTAAAATCCATCCCATATATTGTTGAAATCATCCCAGAACTAATTTTATAGTAAAGTGGTGATTTAGGGAAATTTTAGGGTTTTGAAAGGAAGAGCAGATTAATTTTAATAGAGATAGGTTTAAATTTTAACTTTCTTTCAATGAATGCCCTATTACGACCAGCTAGGGCCCTGGCCAATGATAAAAGTGGTGGCTCCACCTGTGAAATTTGTTACACTTTTTAATCTCTGTCTTTCACGAGTGCGTATCTCAGAGCTAACTGCAACTCCCCTCGCCCACAACATAAGATTTTTCGCCAACAGTAAGAAATTCAACATTGATTTATTGAGTACTTTATGTGGAAATGGTAACATATAGTCAGGGAATGGTTCAAAACAATTTGAGGAGTGTTTATAAGTGTCTGAAGTAACTGTGTATGCGTTTCAAAAAGTCACATATTAGTACCCGATCTCAGAATTTTCTTAGCTTTTCCTGATAAGTTCTTTTAAATTTTTAAAATAAGTCAATCTTCTGAGTCTCTGCCATGCCCGAGTGGATAAGGCACTCAAAATGGTAGACGGCGATCGCACGGCTGTCGATTTAATGGTCCGGAGTTTTGGTCAGTTTTCTCCAAATGTAACAGAAATACGCGTTAGAAACCCCCCAAACACACTCTTCTTAGGCAGATACCCCTCGTGCAGGTTTGACTTAATATACGCAATATACAATGCTTCTAAGACAGCTCGTTTGGGGACCACCTTCTGGATCTACTAATGTCCTATCTCACAAAACCAAATTTTCCCTTATAAGAGAGGTCTGGGAACGCATTTCTCGTGTAAGTCAAGACTCTAAAGTAATGTCGCTAGGACAATGAAATATTTTGTATTTTTAATTTGATAATTACATAAAGAACTCACAGTCAGAAATTGGGTTGATAAGGCCAGGCCCTATGACGAAGATATTTTATGCTATTTAAAATATAAATTTATAATGAATGTTTCGGCAGGTGGTCTATTATAACCTGGGGGTAGTAATGACCATCTGAGCTTTTAAAAAAGCTTTGAAATTTAAATTTTCAAAAATATTAATAACAAACAAAATACACGTACTTCAGTACCGTGTTTACTCGCGTCATAGTCGCACATTTTGGTCAATTTTTCAGAGTGAAAGTCTACGTGCAACTGCTATACGAGTAAACTTTATAACATGTTATTGTAACTAAAGCTATTTTTTCTACTTTAAAACGGGGGTGCGAATATTATCAGAGGGCGACTATTACGCGAGTAAACACGGTATTAATTTAAAAAAAAGATAAAGGAAAACACTTATATAAAATTTGATTTAGTAGATTTAATTGTATTTATGGGAATGAAGCATACAATTTGTGTAATTCTAAATACATACGGTGAAGGAAAATGCAGTTTTCTAATGTAGAATAAAAATAGTACTGTAGCAGGTCATCTCAAAGCAATTGAAAGAAAGAAGTATGAGCGAGTTAGATATACATAATTTTTTCTCCCATAAATATTTCTTTCTTTATCAAAATATTCTTTGTTTCAACCTTTGGTTTAAATTCTTTTGTACTCCTTTCATTCATATCGAAGACTATCGAAGAATTCATACTATACAATGGATTTTTTTCCCTCGTGGGGGAAAAAATTAAAATAAGAAATTTGAGAAATCTGGGTTAGTTTTTGCTAACATCGCATATTTGAATAAAAGTATGCTAAAGAGAAAATATTCATTATAAAGGTTGATGTAAAAACATTAGAATAGTGATGCCGGCTGAGGCATAGTACATATTAAAATTTTGAATCTATATATATATTTAAAAATAATTTCACAATACAAAAATGGCAAATAGATTCAGATCAAGCATCCATAATTAAGTATAGAGAAGATATCTTATTTCTAACGCCCAAATACAGCTATGACAAACAGAATAGAATATAACTAAAGTAAAACACAAAGTATACTGCAAATGGACATACCCCGCATGAAAATATATATAACAGCAGATACAAGAATTACAAACCTCAAGTGGAAAAAAAAAGCAGATGCTGAGCCAAATAAAGAACAATTAAACAATGTGATGATAGAATGAAACGGAAATTATAACCACTGGCACCATCGTCAAGAGCCATAACCAGTAGATCATAATTAAAGACAAACAAAATAGCAGGATTTCGGTTATAAGGCTACTAGCATATCAAAAGAGCGGCATATCAAAAGAGATATTCACTCCACACGTTTTAGGCTCTATCCTACTATTAAAAAAGAAAACAATAAGAAATCAAAATAATCAGAAAAGCACTGAAAAATCGACATATCAATCTGGAGTGGTAGCAAGCGCATGGAAGGCGAGCATGAAGTGTTGCCAAAAATAAAAATTGTGGAAGGTGAAGACCGGTGTTGCCACAAAATAAAAGAGTAACATTGAAAAATAGAAGATAGAGGTGTTTCCAAAATCTATAGAGTAATATTATTAAACATTATTAGTATCCAGGTATATTAATTAAATTAAAAATATATAGAATAATAATGAATTTAAAACTATTGAATAAAATAGATGGTACAGCCAATTAAATATAATATATTGTATTTAAAACTATAATGATTATTAATAATAACAAAGTACAAATAATAAGTTTGTTTATATCAGAAAATTAATATAATAATCATCAGTATTAGATTAATAAAATACTATATAAAGTAAAAAGTTTATAATTACATATATAAATTGTTTTGCGCCCTTAAAAATTAGTAAATAAAGTAAAACCATATCATTAACTATTCTACATTAAATCTTTTTAAAAAGTATTCTTTTTAAGCATTATTGGAATCGATTTTTCAGGAAAAAAAATTTGTTTACTTTTGTGTCTTTTTTTTTAATCGGCAATCTTTAATTGGTCTTTCGTTTTTACAAAAATTTTCATTCACATCTTCAACGCTTTTAATAAAACAGCTAGAAAGGGTTCTATTCCTTTTACAGCATCCGGAAAACAGAATTTTCACAACCTCTTATTCAGTTTCACTCATTTCTTAATTTTCTGTAACCACGAATTTCAGGTCCTGTTAACATTTCACTGGCCCAGGGCCGGCCAAAGGGGGGTGCGAATGTAGGCGATTGCCTAAGACCCGCGCTTAAAGAGGCCCCGCTCTTGGGCTATTTTGTTGATATCACGTTAGACGGAGCTGGGTATATGGCTGCGAAATATCCCGAGAAAAGTCAAGAAATAAAGCTAATATGTACTAGCAGTACTAGTAGTAACTTACAGAAGACATGATAGAAAAGGGGCCCCGCTCTTGCGCTTAGTCTGGGGCCCCGCACTCCCCTCGGGCCGGCCCTGACTGGCCATTACAATCGTTTTCATCGCTAACATTGTTTTTTACAAACAATAATAAGAAAGGGAAAAAAACCCGAACGTCAAAAGTAAACACGTCCTGAAAGTAAACTTAGAAATGAAAATAAAATGAACTTTTTTAGCCAGTAAGTGTTTTTAAACGAGTTGTTTTAGCGTTGTAAGAAAAAGAAAAAATTGGGAAGCACAAATACGAACTTTTTAAGCGGGAACTGCTTAAACGGGTTTAACTATGTATACATACCTGCCAACTCTTCTGGTTTTGACAAAAGACTTCTTCTTCTTCTTTTTTTTTTAAGCTATCTTCCAATCTTCTGCCAGAAGATAAAAATCATCCTTTTTTTTGTTAAATTTTTAGTAGATATATTCGATATAGTCGATATAGTCGATATTAATCGATCTTAAGCTGTGTGTCGATCTTAAGCTGTGCAAAAAAATTTGTAAATAAATAAATCTATTTCAAAATTTTATTAAAGTAATCATCTCGACAGCTAACAGCAAAATGATGTTGTATTAGTGAGGTCAAAGCGTTTGTAAGCAAATCTTTTCTGGATAGTTTAAAAAAAGAGAGAGAGAGAGAGAGAGAGAGAGAGAGAGAGAGAAAGAAAGAAAGAACTTCATTCCGTTCCTTCCTCTGTGATTCATCATTAGAAAGTTTGACAAAAGACTTCTTTTTTTTTAAATTTTTAGTCGACATATTAAATTGTATCGTAAACTGTGCAAAAAAATTTGTAAATAAATAAATCTATTTCAAAATTTTATTAAAGTAATCATTTCGACAGCTAACAGCAAAGTGATGTTGTATTAGTGAGGTCAAAGCGTTTGTAAGCAAATCTTTTCTGGATAGTTTAAAAAAGAGAGAGAGAGAGAGAGAGAGAGAGAGAGAGAGAGAGAGAAAGAAAGAACTTCATTCCGTTCCTTCCTCTGTGATTCATCATTAGAAAGTTTGACAAAAGACTTCTTTTTTTTTTAAATTTTTAGTCGACTTATTAAATTGTATCGTAAACTGTGCAAAAAAATTTGTAAATAAATAAATCTATTTCAAAATTTTATTAAAGTAATCATTTCGACAGCTAACAGCAAAGTGATGTTGCATTAGTGAGGTCAAAGCAAATTGTATTTGTAAGCAAATCTTTTCTGTATAGTTTAAAAAATAAAAATAATAAAATCCGTTCCTTCCTCTGTGATTCATCATTAGAAAATTTGTTAGTATTAAAAACTAAAGCTTCAAAATAATTTTTTCTGATGAACTATTAGTAAAAGCTAAAAAAGCTACTTTGAACCAGCTAAAAAAAATCTTAATCTGTTTATTTTTCAACAAACTTTGATTAAAAATTAAGTCAAATTTCCATTTATTTAATTGTTTTTATTTTTGTGAAAATACTCTATCTATTTTTCTTTTATGTAAAAAAAAATCAGGTAAGCTCTTTTCTATTTTTATACATTACTAATATTAAAAAAAAGAAGAGAAATGGTGATAAGCTGGGGAAAACAGTCTTTTATTCTTACTTCTTACCTGCTTGAAAACGAACCCTCCCATTTCTTGATCTACATTTCCAATTTCGTGGTTAAAAATGGACACTCTCTTTACATTCAAGGTAACGAGGGGTTTGCTGACAAGTAGTGATCGATCTTCTTCTTCCCTCACCGCTAAAAAATATTTTGTTTTATCTGAAACGGTTTACTAGTTAAAACGGTTAAAATATACAAAAAATTTGCGAAAAAAAAACACTTTACCAAAACATCATAAGTGAAATTTAAATAAAGATATTTTTTTCTGAAAATTTTATTTTGATTATTGAAAGGTCCTTAAGGGAGTGAACTAAACTCAAAACTATAACCATGTTATTTAATATTTTAGAGAAGTTAATATTTTACGCGGTGAAAAATCTCGAATATAAATGACAATTCATAACTTCTATCGACAAAGAAAAACAAAAAATAATTTAACTAGATTCATCGCAGTAGTTCAGTCCCTAAAATGACTCCTCAAGAGTATTTTGTCAAAGTTTCAAAACATTGCATTAATAATTTTTTGAGTTATGATGTTTTGCAATAAAGCAAAATCGTAAAAATCTCATTTTGAGCAAAAGCAGAAAATAGAAACAAATACTAAATCTTACCTAATAAATAAAAAAAAAATATTTTTAGAATGCTCCTGATTTGTACAGCTCGCCATCTCTATTATTATGAACAATGATCTTTTTTTTCTAATTGCTTTTAAAATTTTTCTACGTTTATGTGCACTTGGGGTTGCATGATGCTTTGAATTGGTCATTCGAAAGCCATCAAGCTGTCGATATCCTGACATGGTAAAATACCCAGGATTTGTGATATTTAGTTCTATTAAAACTTTTAGACAGCCTTGATAGCCTTCATTAAACTGTATTACTGCATCATACGCCGCCAATTTCACAGTTTTGTTGCCAGGGCCGATTTTAGGCATTTTTTGGCGTAGGCGAGATCTGATTTTACGCCCCTCGCATGGAAAGCTGATTTTGCGCCCGCGCATTACACATGAATCATTCATCATGAGATTTAGCATATGGTGTTATGATGCAAACAAAATGGGCATCACAAAGCAAAATCGGTACTGAAATTTTTACAAATGTGAAATTTGACATCCTCTAGAAATTTTTTTTGCAGTTTCCCCTCCCCTAAAAAAATACCCATGGTCGCCCATGCTCATTTGCTTTACTTCTCACTTCCTCTTAATGAGAAAAGCAATTGAAATATATTAATATATATATTGAAAAGTATATTTTAAATGTTTAAATTTATATTATATAAACTTTATAAAATACTTGACATTGAAGTATTATCGTCATGCGTCATCATCTCTCAATATTAAGAATAGCGATTCCCTTAACAAAATATAATGTTGTTTCCTTTCTCTTTCAGCTATGTCGATTAATACGAGAAACGCAAGTCATGCTAAAGGCGTAGGTTATAAAACACTTTTCGATATGTGATCTATCATCGTCAAAGTTGGCCAGATTGTGAACATAACCGCAAAAAAGCTGTATCACTCTTGTAATTTTTTCCGCAAAACGCTGTAAAAGAGCTTTTTATAAGGTACTATTAAACATTTACAGTAATCCCTCATTTATCGCGGTAAATCCATTCCAGACTCTACCGAATATGAATACGCTTATAGACGAAGACATTAAAAAATTTACGCAGCGTGACTTTTTCTAGCGCTTAATCCTTTTTCCACTGAACTCCAGATAGCCCCCTAACCTTAAAAAACTGTAGCACCACATTTTTAGCCCCACATTTTTACACTGATATGATTCTTTAAATTGCTATATGTTCCTGATAAATTAGTATTATCTAATGTGCACACATGCGAAAGTTTGTCTATCTGTCTTGTGTACAAATACAAATCCACACCTTCATGATCGATCGGCTTGCAGGTTTTCACAGACTTGTAAAACGACATGGAGAAGCTCATAGATGACTTCATAATTTCAAGTATCTACCAGTTTTCGGCTGACTTTTGTTACGGCAAGCCTACACAAAAGGAATCTGCCCGAGGGAAAGTGTCTTGGTCGAAGGAATTTTTAAAGGGGTTCTATTAACGCGTATTCTCGTTACATCTGGAGGAAACCGACCAAAAAACTTCAACGATCTACCATGTCCAGTGGTTTATCCACTAAGCAGACACTATCAGTTTACGGATTTTTAATGAATTTATCGAGTAAAAAATGACCAATATGAGATTTTTTCAGGTAAAGATAATAATAGAAAGCGGGTTTAGCGTGATTTTGATATCAAGAGTCATCTGAAAGTTCCATAAAAGGATTCATGTGTTTAAAAAAATAAAAAAAATAAAGAAAGGAACTAGCAAATGGCTTCGAAGACCCAGCTATTTGCTAGTTCCTGATAAAAGCGTGCTCAGCGATTAATAAGACATTTTGTTTGTATGTAAAAAAGTCTTTTTAAAATTTGCATATTTAAGTAATCGGTGTATTTAAATAAATTTATACTAATAAATCTTACATTTATTTAATTTTTTTTGTTTTCAATCTTTATAATTATAAATATTAAATAGCTTTGTATCAGAAATGTGAGGGATGATATAAAATATTGGTAATTACATAACTAATTTAAAGGGGGCCGCAGGGTAATGTTTGCAGGGAGGCGGCGACTTTTGCGGTAAGCCACTGGCTTTAGTTTAGAAAAAATCATATAATTTTGGCACTTGAATATAAGTAAATGAAGTATGTCAGGGCAAGGACTTAAACTTCTTTATCGTGCCCTTTTAAAAGCAGTTCTATATACACTCTATAACAAATAAATCGACGCACCAAGAAGGAGGTGTCCGATTAAGACGAAAATTGGTGGATAGAAAGACAATGTACAGAATAGTAAATTATTAAAATTTCAGAACAATTGAATAATTTATTTCAGAGTTACAGTAACAACTTCAATAAGGTGTTGACCCGCCGCTAGCCTGGATACAAGCTGCCACACGGCGTGGCATAGACCGATAAAGCTCCCGGATGGTCTCCTGCGGTATTTCCTGCCATATTCGCTCCAATTGTCGAACGAGGTCATCAACAGTCCGTGCCAGATGCAATCGCCTTCCCATCATATCCCAGACATGCTCGATGGGAGAGAGATCTGGCGATCTGGCAGGCCAAGGAAGAGTTTGACAAGCTTGCAGACAGTTTAGAGCAACACGAGCCGTATGTGGTCTGGCATTGTCCTGCTGAAAAACCAGCCCAGGGCACTGCAAAAGGAACGGTAGCAAAACAGGTCTTAGGATGTCGTCCACGTACCGCTGTGCAGTAAGTGTACCTCTAATGACGACCAAAGGGGTCCGGCTGCCAAAGGAAATGGCACCCCAGACCATAATGCCTTGTTGAGGGCCGGTGTGACGTGCAATAGTGAAAGCAGGATCCTCCCTCTGCCCTGTACGTCTCCAAACACGTCTTCGATGATCGTCAGGACACAGTTGGAAGCGGGATTCGTCGCTAGAGACTATACGTTCCCAGTCGGCATCATTCCAACCTGGCCGAGCCAGATGTAGACATGCGCTAGTGGCATTATAGACATGCGCTTGTGGCAGGTGGCATAACGGTCGGCGCGAGCGTAGGTTTCGCTCTCTCAACCGTCTATGAATGGTCATGATGGACACTGGTGTTTGGGTTGAACGTCTGATGGTTGATAGAGATGAAGAAGGCGCTGTGACAGCTGATCGGACCATCACTCTGTCCTCACGATCTGTTGTAGCCCTAGGTCGACCGCTACCATCCTGACGCTGCACTCTGCCATTTTCCACCCATCCTTGCCAGCATCTTCGAATCGTCGCATCGCTTCGACTCAAATGACGAGCGATTCTCCGATTAGTCCAACCGACCTCTGTCAAACTCTGACAGTTGCTCGTAATGAGCACGAATCCTGCAGCGAGGCATTTTTTAAGTTGTTGAAAGGTCATCTGAATCGCAATCAAACCGAAAGTTTTAACAACCGTTGAAGAACTGCTCCATATATACGTCTGCTGGATGCGCAGTTCCGATGCGCTAGTGATCAAACTATTCATTCATTGGTCACCAAATTTGAATCATTTGCATATCTGTTCAAAACATTCATGCATACGAAATTTCAAAGCAATCGGATGATTGTTTCTTGGTGCGTCGATTTTTTTGTTATAGAGTGTACTTTGAAATAAACGATAAACCTGTATCAGTGTGCAACTTTCAGGAAAAGTTCTTAAATTTAAAATTTTGTGAAAAATGACACTCTTCTAAAAACTTTGCTGAGGAAAAAAGTTTATCACTTATCATTTATTATATAATGCATTACTTAGTTTGTAAAAACGTGTAGAAGTATTATAATTTCTTATCTATATAAATATAACAGTGTGTAAACTGTCCGTTTGTCTGTCTGTCTGTCTGTCTGTGTCTCGCGTAGCTCCGAAACGGGTGATCGTAGACCTACCAAATTTTGTACGGAAATTCTCCAAGACGGGTCTCGACACACCTCGAAGCGATTTTTTCGAAATTCGAATTAGAAAATGTTTTATTTTATGTTTTGTCCGATTTTTAGCAATTTTTCTTGCGTAATGCATAATAACGCCGGTAATTGCGCTCGCAAGAAAACGATATTTACATCATCGTATAGAGGAGAAAATTTTCTTTTAAAAACTATTTGTTCGGACTGTGTAACATAATTTGCAGATTTTTGGGAATTTTTCAAATAAAATTAAATTGGACGCTGACTTTCGAAAAATATTTTTAAAACTGCTGCATCTTGAATTCTATCTGTCATAACTTTTTTATATTTGGGCAAAAGACGGAGCACACAATTCGCCCACTTTTAAAAGAAGAACGGGGGAAAAATATAAATTAGGAGAATTTTTACGAATTTTTAAGTAAAGAGGGATTTTCATTTCAGTAGTACCTGCTTATGAGTTTCGGTTTGATATCTTGCGGTTTGGTTGTCATGGATACAGTAACAATGATTAAAATTGCCAGCTGAAAAAAATAAATAAAAACGGGTCCCGCGAGCAGACGATTTCTTTGCTTGGCTCGATTTCCTTTTATAAATACTGGATTTATTTGCGAGAAGAAATTTAAACGGCATAATCTAGAAAAACAACTTTAAAGCCCTTATAAATAGCGCAGTCTTATTTCTTATCTCTTTTCTTTTTGTAAAGGGTTCCAAGAGAGGGTGACGTATTTTTAAAATAAAAAAAATGTCCATTTCATGTAGTGTCTGAGGTATTTAACGCTAAAACGTGAACCTAAAAGACAGCATGTCTGCGGAAATAAGACATTTTGAAAGTGAGAAGTTCACTGCAAACGGTCCATTTTCACTTTTTTGATACCGAATGACGCTAAGATAGTTTTTTTTCTTGTGTGTGTGTGTGTCATTATATTGCAATGATCTCAGGTTATTACATATATGACGCAAATTTTAAGTCAAGAGTGAAATAATTTTGCTTTTTCTAGATTCCACATCACTGGAATTAATTCGAATTACACATATGAGGAAATTTTTCGTTTCCTACCGTGCGAAGAACGGGCACGCAGCTAGTAAAGAATAAGCCTTCGGGAGCTATGAACAATCAGAAAAATTCTTAAACAGACATTAAAAAGGACTCCTTTTTAAAGGGCTTTAGTGAGTGACTTTTAAAAGGTAGAACTTTTTCGCAATTTCTTTGCCAATTTTTTATGGTGAAAGTGTAGGTGCGACTATTATGCAGGGAAAATCTACTACATAATATTGTAACTTTAAGCTATTTTTTCTGCTACAAAACGGGTGTGCGACTATTATGACAGGACGACTATTACGCGAGTGAACACGAACTCGTCCTTTGAAACATTTTTTAGCATGATCTTTTGTAATTGTATACTGTGTAGAGATTTCGTTTATTTAGGCTCTGGAAAATCCCTGTCTCCCGGAATGATCTATATCTGTTTCATTCGGAAACAGGGTTGTAGCCCGGTGTAGCCTATAGCAAAACCGTCCAAATTACGCCCCGCCCCTTTCTGTCGCTTCAACGACAACTTAATGATTCTTTAATCCCCACAATCGGAGGCGGGAGATGGCATTTTAGTTTTCCATTTGGGGGGGGGGGCGAGATTTGATGTGCTAAAATCCAGATAATGAAATAAATAAAATGTTTGTTAAATTTAGGGTGCGATTGCACCCCCTATTTGCCGCCTTTGCACGGAATCATTGTACTAATGAAATTCTATCCTTCCCCCACCCTACAGATGTGCTAAAAAAGAAAAAAAGGAAAGAAAGAAACACTAATTAGAAAAATTATTTAAACCTCTTGTGATCCTTCTGAATTTGCCCCCCCCCCTCTTCTGTTTGCGCCCCTGGCGAAGGCCTTTCCGTGGCAACATTTCAACGGCCCTGTTTGGAAAACCGATTGTAGGAGCAGCGAAATACTTAGGAAGCTGAATTATCCCAGAACTTTAATTCACCGGGACGCAGAAGCGGCTAAAATTAATACTTTTGTTAAGTTTAATACTCATATTAGGTAAAATAGTAATGTAAACAAACATTTACGGTTCACTTCCGGCGCCAGAATCCTACTTTCGGTTTCGAAATCTTCCAAGTGACTTCTATCAAAATTCGTATAACACAAGTTCTAAACATGATAGAAAGAAAATTCAAACGGATTTAGAAAGCTAATAAATTAAGATTTAATAAAAAGCCAAAAAATAAAAATCGAATTTTTGACCAAAAATTGCATTTTAAAGGTAGGCAGGCACCTTAAACAAAGTTCGTGAGGGGTTATACTATACTAACAATAGCAGAAGTAATGTACTTATGCAACCATTTTTTGTCTCGCAATTTGTGTATGACCCCTGGAATTCGAATTTGACGTGATTTTTTTTTCTCTTTGAGACATATTGAACAGTGGTTTAAGTCAGCATATATTTATTTTCATATTTCCGCCATCTTTTATGATAGGTTGAAGCTTCGCATGGAGCACATTTTATCATTTAGAAATTTTTTTTTTGTACGAGGGCCATATAAAAATTTACATTTTGTATTTATTTAATCTCTCGAAAATTTTAATCTATACCATAAAATTCCGTTACCTTTTTCACGTAACTTTGTAATTTATTCAATATATCTACCATCGGTATTTAAGGAATAAAAGTCTATTTCAGTGTTTTTGGGACACTCTGTATACATTTATATATTAGTTTTGATCAGAAAAAATGCTCCTAAAGTCTGAGATGAAGTTTATTGCTCGTTTAAAACAGAAATTTAGTTATTGACCGACATATATTATCGCTTGTGATCAAAATATGGAGTTTATTTACTCTAGACTTTCACCTCTGAAATTAAAATACTGAAGTTCAGTGGATTTCTTATACATTACATCATATGACAATATTTTATTGAATAGAACACCCTGCGCTTTTTAAGGCCACATTTACAGTTTTGTAATTTACAGTATTTTTTTGATAAACATTAAATAAATGGGGCCTCCCTGTGAGACATGGTCAAGTCAAGTTAAACAATTTTATATACAATGTAAATAGGAAATGAGTAATACGTATAAAAATGAGATAACAATATAAATAAATAAGAGATATGAACAAATTTTGGAACAAATTAGACAACAGTAAATAAAACTATGTATGTGAAGTTCCTAAGCGGTATCCAAAACTAAGACCGCCTTGGGCCTTTTATATATTTTAAAAACTGGTGATTCATTGATCAAATTACTAATTCAAACTATCACTGTTTCGAATTGAATCCAAATAATTCTTTCAAGAGGAAAAGTTTTCTGAAGTATTTACAAAAGACTAAGCTTTATCTTGTCAAATGAAATTTCTTTTAACAGAATGATGAATCATAAGATGAAGTAAAATTATATGCATACTTTGCCTTGAATTTAAATAACTTAGATAATATGTTTATTTAACGTGAAATTTTATGCTACGCCTTTCCAAAGGATTTTATATTTTCATGATGACCTTCACAAAATGTTCATTTATGCAACAGATTATATTCTTAAAATATCGAAAAATAAAAAAAAGCTACCTACCAAGTAAAAACAATAAGCATATCGAATTTCAACTTGCAATGAGAAACATTAAATTAAATATGACCAAATGTTTTTCCTCATTGTTGAAACTTCAAATCATTACGACATACGTTTATTTAAACTCCTTCAAGAGTTTTCATTCAATACATAAGTATATAAAATAAAATAAAATTTGAAAGTAATGAAAATACTTACACATACGCCATGTATATCGAAAATTACTTCGAATCGAAAAGTTATTTTTACTGATTACTTTTGAGCTTTTCTTCCTTCTTGGAAATTAAATATTTTGCGCATACACTTAAGAAGAATTTTCAAACATTTTTTTTAAAAATAGGTTCCACAACTTTTTCAGCTTACTATCAAGAGTTATACAAGAGTCGCTGGGAGTAATTGTGTACAAAATTTTCAAACTGCCCAAGTTTCCTCTCCATAGTTAAGTGAAGCAATTAGTTAATACTTTTTACAAAATATGTCTTGATAATTTACAAAATATGATATGAGTTTTCTAGGGTATGGTGGTATAGAATGGACAAAAAAAACGGGCATTTTATACTCATGGGCTGTTTTTTGTTACTTATAATGCTAAGCATTCAACTATTTTGTGTTACTTTATGCAGTGCATTCATACCCGCGTCACACCTGAAAAAAAAACTGTATATTTATTAGTTTTAAATTTAAAAAGGAGCTTTTTTTCTTAAAAGTGGGGGTAAAGTGGGTAATAGATTTAAAGAAAGCTAAAAAGTTAATATATTTTTATCAAATTTTACTTATTTCCTATCACGATTTACAAATTACTCAAATTTAAAAAAAATATAGCCAGGGCTATTAGAATTAGGCTCTAGAAAACATAGTAGTCCGACATCTCATTGTTGTAGGGTAATGTGGGATAAAATGAGGTAATTTTTTAAAAATCAAAACTATAAATACTTTGTTTTTAAATGGTTTTCTAAACCTGCATCTTCAAACACTAGTAAGCAATATTTATGCTCATAAATATTTGAAACATTATATTAACTAAGCCTAACTGTTGACCCATATTACTACACCACATTAAAACATAAATAAAAAAGAAAATATTTTTAAAAAAATTAATTTTTCTCATAACATGTTTAAACCTGTTCTAATTTAAGAATATTAACAAAACTTCTTAAAATTTCAGGAATGTATTTTTTTTTGAAAGTTTTTGGAAGAAAAGAACATATATTCAGTAACCAGAAAAAACCTAATATTATGTTTCCAAATGCAATTAATAAACTTTTAAATGTGTATAAATATTGTCAACTAATGTTTGAAAATATACGCTAAAAAGGAATACCATTTAAAATCAATTTAGTTATATTTTTGATAAAAATGGAATAACTCTCATTTTCCCCACTCCCCATTTTTCCGATACCCCATTTTACCTCACATATCCTACAGAAATCTATGCTTATTTTCAGGTAATATGTATAAATTTTGAATTGAACAAACGAGTATAGCTAATCTGTCAAACTTAGTTTGCCAAAAAACTACAGCTCTCGTTGGTTTGATCTATTAGTCATATCGTTGATTATGTCAGTTATGATGGTACTTAGATGGAATATTTCGGTATGTCGACTCGGCGTAGTTTTGCATTGCTAGAAAATATTTCGGAGCATAAAAATGAAAATATATCAAAGGATTATCAGCTAGAAAAAAAATGCCCAAAGACCATCTCAGAATTATGGAAAATGATTTTGCATTTAGAAAAGTTTCGAAGTTAAAAGTGTTACCTAAGCGCTATTAATAGAAAGCGAGTTTGAAGCTTGCTATGCATGATTCAAAATCCAGGAAAAAGCAATACTTTGTCAATATCTATGATGCTGGACACGTCATGTAATATAAAAAATAAACAAATAACTACAACAGATAAATTGGATGTAAATTGCTGAAATGTGTTATCTTTATACAATCTTTCGGACTCAACAATTGTTTGAAGGAAATCCAGCAGTTCGTACGGGTTTTACACTGATGTTCCCAGCTCTTACCTTAGTCTAAGCGCCGCGGCCTTGGAAGATTTTAAAGTAATGAAGTACATTTATTCTCCATTATAAGAGTAAACAAAAACACAAGTCAACAAATTGATTTGTATTCGCCGAAGGTTTAAATTTGGTCTGGGCTTACCTCATTGTTCATAATGAATGCTATTTTTTAGAAAACATACATGTTTGATGATGCCTAGTATTCTATTAATTTTTTGTAGCAATGGTGATTGCTACAAAAAATTATACTGGACTATACTGGACTAAACACTGGACACACACCGAAACACAAAACTATACTGGACAAAATCTACGTTAATGCACTCTCTATTAACTTTTAAGTAGTTTTTTACTACATGTACACCTCTCAATAAGTATTGAAGTATAAGCAAAATTTCTTATTTTAGCTTTGCAAATGATTAATTAGTTATTGAAAAACGCACAACTCTACAAAAATATGAAAAATTGTAAATACCCTGATTCATATACTGTGATAAATAAAATTTTGTATACGAAACCAACACAAGAATTTTGACTTTTACTCGAATGCATTTTTGAGCGGATGTAGACTAAAGTAATGCTATCCAACTGAGTCAATGAAATAAATGTGTTTTCTTTGATTCCATAATTGAGAGATATACAAAGAATATTATTTTATAACCATTTTATTACTACTACCCATGTGAGTTAATTTGAGCAAATCTAATTATTCTATTAATTTAGTGTAATTTAGGTCAGCAAGTTCTCACTTGAAGTATGCATCTCCTTGAGTAGTTGCTCCAGATTCCACAAAAAATGGCTTTAATTTTTTCTTTTCAGATACTGCTAATGAGTTTTTAATACGAGTCCTAAATAAGATTGATCCAAGAATTATTGGTCATAAAGAACTGACAAACTGTTTTTAATTTCTGATTACAGTTGTTTTTTGTGACTGAAATGACACGTGAGAATAAAAAGTAGTTGGGGATTTTTAATGAAAAATATGCCAAGTATTTTTGATGCGAATGTACTAAAATACGCATCTTACGTGTACACACACTTTCGTTACATATATTATTAATACAATGGTTAAAAGATATATATTAAAAGTCTTCAAATTTAATATAAAAATCTGAAGCTGTTATCTAAACACTGACATGAGTAACGTAAAATAATGTTGCCAAAACTTAAAAAAAATTAATTACATAAAAGTATCTTCACATGTCCGATACAGGTAAACACAATGGTTGATCTGCCGTTTAAAGTTATTGCATACTCGAAAAACAGTAAGACGGGGTGAATAAAATAAGAAATATAGCAGGAAGAAAGAAAGAATAAAGAAAAAAAAATCACACACTATCTGATTTCCTTTACAAAAAAGCAGAAAAAGAAAGCAATCTTAAAAAATGCTGAACTGAAGTTCTACTAAACTTTATTACCGGGGCAGTTGGAGCAGCAAATGTTTTCTACACAAGGGTTAAACACCTGGAAGGTTTAGCAAGAGATTTCTGTTTTTACTTACTGATTTCACAAGCCCACCTACTGATCGAGATGCTCGTTGAAAAAAGTGACATTGGACGAACATTAAACCAATGGCACACTCACCTACAACCTTCAAGTATTGCGTTACCAATAACTCTACCTACAGGAGATTAAAGATAAATTGCGTTACGACTTATACTAATTTACAGAGAAGATTTTTGGATGTTTAAAAAAATACGCATAAGTCACATGTCTGATCAATATAGTGGCGTCTAAATCGATAACTCAGATACATGTTATTTTTGTTCATTACACTCCTTGCATTTTTAATGTTTGATGCTTAGTATTAACTGCAGAGTAAGTGCCATTATAATGCAGCTGATCAAGTATTTTTAAATAATTTATATTTCGCTTCTCTATTCTAAATTTAATGCACTTTGCGATATCTAATTTGCGTTTCCCGCTTCCTTTCGCTCTTTGTTTCTCTTTTTAAAGAAGTTAATTTGACTTCTCGCTGTCAATACAATAATTTGAGCGTGCAGTATAATAAATGAATATCTGACATCACATACAATCAGATTTGCTTTACAAAAAAGCTTGAAAGAGGTATGAAGAATGGCTTTCTGGTTTCTTTTTCTAAAGAATGTTAATGGACAGCGAAATATTCATATTTGTCACTTTGCTATCCCTAAGCATTTTGTGAAAAGAAAATTTATTATTCAAGAAATTATATATACGATGCGAAAACGGAATAATGCTCATTACGACTGACAGCAAAGATAGTAAAATGTGAATGCCCTCGTAAAGAGATTCTCAATAAGTGAAGAAAAAGAATTTTTTTATCAACACACACACACACACACACACACCTATATAGGTGTGTTTATGTATATATTTTAATGAGCATAAATTGCACCTATATAGCATATATATATATATTATATATATATATATATATATATATATTCGAAAAGAAATGTAAGATTTCACATTCTTCATGCATTCATTCAACAGAAAAATATACGTGAGAGATGATTACCACTCTTGTTATTAGCTGCTGTTTATCTTCCAAGGAGCCACTTAACGTTTGTTTTTGTGAATATTTCACAAGTGATGGAGTTCCTAAATAATGATAAGGTGTAGTGAGGTAAAATGGGTAGGTTTTCTTTTTATCAAAAATATAAATGATTTGTTTTTAAACGATATATTTTTTTAGCCTGCATTTTCAAACATTAATTGATAAGATTTATAGCATTAAAAATTTATTAACTGTATTTGGAAAAATAATATTTGCCTTTATCTGCTCATTAAATCTCTGTGTTCTTTACTCCTGCCTTCAAAAATATTTCAAGAAAATAACAAATTCCTGAATTGAGAAGCTCTCAATTCAGGATTCTCAGCTCATTATTTTCGGTTCAGAAGAGATCTAAACAGCTCATTATCAGTAAAAAGAGGGAACTTGAAAAAATATTCTCCTCTCTATTTATGTTGTAGTAGGGTAAAGTGGATGTTAAGTTAAACTAAATATTATGTTCAAACACTTCTGATAGAACATTTTAATGAGCATAAATTGTGCCTACTAATGTCTGCAAGTATGGTCTGTAAAAGAAAAGCCATTTTAAAACAAACTTCTTACATTTTTGATGAAGAAGAAAAATACCTATTAATTTTATCCCTTCTTACCCTACAACAATGACATGTCGGTATGCAGTGTTTATCCAGAACCTAAGTCTAATAGCCCTGGCCATAATATTTTTTATTTTGAATAATTTGTACGTCATGCTAGGAAAAAAATTGACAAAGCGTATAACTTATTTTTTGGCTTTTTTAAATCTATTACCCACTTTACCCCCACCTTCATGGAAAAAAACAGCTCACAATAAAGTTTAATATATTTTTTCATTTAAAACTGATACAAATACATTTTTTTTCAGGTGTGAATTTCATGAATGCATTGCATAATATAACACAAAAGGTCGAATCTTTAACATAAGTAACAGAAAACAGCCCATGAATATAAAAATACTTGCTTTCATACCCATTTTACCTCCTAATACCCTGCTCTTAAACTTCTAATAAGAGAATTTTGAGCTCAAAACGCTTAACCCTTTAACGCGCAGTGTTCCCGCTCTGGGAACACCAAACTCTGACGTTTTCACTGTTGCTAGTCGCGAAGAATAGATTTGATTTCTATAAAAATAGTTGCGGGTGACATAGCTCCACGAGAATCCTTTACTTTTTAGCACGTCATTTCCCGTAAAAAATTGTCACGATTATTTTTAACAGCACTGACATCTGCTGAAAAATGGAAGAATGCGAGAACAGCTGGATAGATTGCCCAACGCTGAAAAAAGCGCAGCCGTTGCCATCGCTCGACTTAACTACCAGCAAGATGGCGTACGATCGAAACGTTCATCGCGTGTCACAGATCTAGAGACCCTTTTTTGACGCAGCTGGCTGCGCCGCACAGCCAGCTGCGTCAAAAAAGGAACATTTAAGAAAACGCAAAGTTCGTAAGTTTTAAAAACTGGCTTTTGGCACTTAATTTCGTGATATTCCGAAAAGCTTGCGGTAGTTTGTGGTATACTTTAAGAATTTTCAGTACACTTTATCTAAGCTTATTTCACTTGAAAGAGATACAATACTGCATTAAAATTGAGGTTCAGCTATTTCTAGACAAACATTTAAGATATCACCAAGTTTGGGCCAGTTTCAGTTTTTAAAAACTTATTTTCTGCACTTAATTTAGCGATATTTCACAAAAAGCCGCCGAACTGACGCTAGTTCGCAAGATTTTGGACACAGCCGAAGTGGTGATTGACCAGACTTTTCATGAATTGGATGTATCCTTCAGGTAGGACGCCAGTTTATTTCTGTTTCTTTTACAGAAGTTTTCCGTAAATTTGATTCCCAGTTTATTTTACAGAAAGCTTCCGTATACGGAAAAAAATACTGAAGACTTCTGTAAAACATACGGAAATAAACTGGCGTCTTAGCTGACACTTTTTTCTGTCAGTTTAAACACTTTTTTTTTTCAATGTACAGGGTTCGTATGGGTCCACAATTTGCTTAACTTTCGAACTTTTGAAAAATCGTCCTAAATGGCCCTACTATTTGCGATACTCGAGGGAACTTCTTTTCGTATCTCGTTAATAAACAGGGCCACTTTTAAAATATCAGACCATTATACGACAATATTACAAAAGTTCGGAATTTCATCAAATCCAGGATCTGTACGAACCCTGAGCTAATTTAGAATAGGCCTGAACATTGCACATTTTTAATAACTTTAAAATGTTTTATAAGAAACGATGCTTCTTTTCATAAACAAATTTATTCTCATTATTTTGTTTTTCTTTTGAGCAGTTGTAAGTGTGTATAAATAAATTGTGATAATAATAATAAAAAAATTAAAGATCCGATTTAACGAGCTATAAATTGGGATCGACCCAGTTCCGAAAATTTCAAGGCGATAAAAACAGCTGTTTTAGCTGGCTTATAAGATGTACAATCCACTTCGTCGAATGTCATTGCACATTTAGAAAAGTCATTAAATAAAGATTTTAAGCATTTTTTTAACCTTTTGCGATGTGTCATCCTGTTGCGTAAGCAAAATTATTGACATTTTAGCTTTACTATTTTTTTTACAACTAGCTTTATTTTGTCGATAACATTTAGATAATTTTTTACAATAATTCTTTGCTAGAAAATATTTAAAGCTTCCAGCGGTGGTGTATAGCGAGTCAAGTTATTTACTACAATATTTCTTAAAATCCAAGAGAACAACTTTTATGAGTTCGGAATTCTTACTTCATACAGCAATAAATCGATACAATGTGATAATTTCTTTAAAAATATGGGAAATTTCTTTGAAAATGTGTGAAGCAATTTCTTTAATTCATTGAAGCGTGGTATATCTGCATTTACAGAAGCACTGCAGGAAATCTCTTTGCTATACGATACCGTCTCTTAACGTTTATGAATCCTTTATTTAGTGAAATATATTAGTAATATGCTGAAAATTATCTAACATGCTTAAAGGGAAACTAAAAGAATAATCCTTGAAACGGGGTAAGGAACAGAATTGACCCTTGAATGCTACCAGAATACATTAAAAATTTCTATGAAAATATTATGAAGACCCTTGAAATTTTCTATTAGTGCTGAATTTCTGTTAAATTTTTCTCGACGGGAATAAAGAAACCTTTCTGAAATATTCAGCAGTGTAAAATACTATAGTGGGCTTTTTGTGATAAAGTAAGCTAAAAATGTTAAAGGCAGAGTAGAAGATAGCAGACAGACATTTTAGATTTAACAGACATTTTTCGTCAGTGCCAACGGGAACTTGGATGAGAGAAATATCGAAACGGGCTTTTTTTGATATTTTCAAAGCGGAAGTCGCAAGATTCCCAAAGTATTTTTCTTGTTTTATCCGAAAAACTTTTATCATATTTTATTATCATTATATTAAAATCGTGGTGTTTGAACAAGAAGAGGAATTTTATGCAATTAAAAAAAGCAAGATTTAGAATAAATGAGATATAAATATAAGTGCTGTTCGAAAACGTAGTCAATTTTCTAGTAAATGTCAGTAAATTTAAAGTTTTCTAATATCTTTTCCTGGGGATTTTTAATGACTATGACAGTAAAATGTACTACTGGTAGTAATGTCAGTACAAATTCTTTTTAATCAAAGTGGGAAAAAAATCGAGAAATTGGGAAATTCTGTGACTTTAGATCTTTCATCGAAAGTGCTGTGATCTTCTGCATGGATACAGGTAAAGATTTTTATTTGTGTGTTATCTTTTCGTTAAAAACTATATACAATGGATTTTTGCAATTGAACTAATCAGCCTATGAAACATCCATAGGAATAATTAAAAGTGGAAATCCAATCCTATACATGATATAGCATAAATTGTTAAGGCATATAAAACGGAAGAAAATAACTACCCGGGAATTTGATACAATGTGAGTTGCTCAACTTTGAGATATACTTAAATGTACACATACGTGTATGTTTTAGACATTTGATTTTAATATAGGTGATTATTTTGCTTTTAAATCTGTAGTGGATCTTAAATACTTTCAAATAATCCCTCTAAAAATAAATAAATGGAATAAAGGCAGTAAAAATATATCATGAAATTATAAATAATACATGGAAATAGTTGAAAAAAAAAGAATATAAAAATAATACAATTTATAGATGTGTTCATTTATAAACTATATGCAGTTTTTATACAGTCATATATGTATTTGAATTTAAAAAAGTAATTAATGAATTTCCTAAGTACCTTAGCACACATGTTTGACATGCTAGGGTGGATTTGTGTGTTGAAATAAATGTTTCAGCTGGAAAAATTTCACAAATTATTTTATATAGTCCATCTTTGAATAAAAAGCTTGATTTAATTGTTTTTTAATCTTATATTTATTTGAATGTAGAGTGCTGCAAGATTACATTGATACACTCGTTCGCCAACTGAAGTTCATTACTTTGACAGCGTTGATTTCTTTCTTGTGTAAGTAGTAATTTTTGACAAACTTCTCTTAGTGCTGCTGCCTGTTTCCTTCATGTAAGGGAAGTTCGGGGTACAATGAAACAAAATTTACTAATTTTTCCTTTTACAAACTTGCATGTACAAAAATAAAATTAATGGACACTTTTAAGCTACTCTTTTCCCGATCTAAATGATTTTTTATGAGTTTGTAAATAGCTTTTTCATATTCAAAAACCCCATATACCTCGGTACAATGAAACTCTTAATAACACCTCACAAACACTTAAATAACATGAGTCAAAATTCAAATTTCAGGATAAATGTTTATGTACAACTGTAATAAACATTAGTGAGACATAAGTATGAAATTGAAATTGAAAAAGCAAATTCAATTAAACTGTTATAGCTTAAGATAAAAATATAATACTTTTATCAGAGGTTAGCCTATAGTTTTTCATTTTGTAATAAATTCACTTGAATCAAATTCCAAAAATTAGCATTTCTGCTTTCTTTTCTGTATCACCTGAAGGAAAAGGAGGTGGTAGTTTTGATACAATTTGAGTTTTTTTCAAAATTGCATGTTTCCGAAGAACGCATAAATTTGAAGCTTGGACTCAGTCGTTTGACGCACAGAATTTTGCTTTCCGTTTGATTTAAGTTTATTATATCCCCACCAGAGTACATTTCTTTACATTTAAGTTCACCTTCCTTGATTAAAACATAATCATTTAAAGCGATACTGCTTGTGTCATACATGTTATGTGAGAATAGCTTCAGTATATTTTTAGTGAAAAAGCAGGAATATGACTTACTCGATCATGTTTAGCACTAGGAAATTAGTTGTTTTGACCCAAGGCTAATGTTTTTATTTAAAGTTTCTCTAGTTTAGCTTTCACGATCTTTTGTAAATTATCGGTTTTAACTGACAATTCTCAGACTCACTTTTATCTTTTTATTCCGTTCAATTGAATCTATTTTGATACTTTTTGTATGTTCAATGAGCATATTCAAAAAGTTTTAAAACTCGTGGAATGAACTTACGAAATTCAACATGCTTTCTGCGAAAATTCAGAAAAATAAATCCATTAATCTATTTTTGGAACTGGAAATCAAACATTTGCACTCAAGACTGATATTTTAATGAAAGTTTCAGCAATTAGATATTTTTCATTAGTAGAATGAGTATTTTGTAGTAATGTAATGTAGATCTATTTTTATTTATTTTTTTTTCTTTATAAGAAACGAACTTTAAAAAAATTATCAGAAATATTTCGCTGGAAATTCATAGAAAATTTTAAAATGTTCAAAACAAATTTTAATCTTTTTGTAGTACTTGTAACATTCAAATGTTACGCAAACTGCTTAGCCCGAAAATCCTAAACATCAACCCTAAAAAAATATTTAAATAATAGTTGATTTCTACACTAAAGATAAGTCATTTCAATGATCTTTTTTAATTGTTTGTGAAACACACCGGCTCACATATCTTTCTTAAGCAGCTTTAAACTACTTCATTTGTCGGAACTTCATGAATGCTGTTTTGTCAAATAATACGCAAATCGAATCTTAGGAAAAAAAAAAGAAAAAGAAAAAAGCAAAAAATATCACAATAGTCACATAACGAAAACACATCTACATGCGGTAGTGGAAAAAGAAATGTGCCAGAGCAAAATTCTTCAGAGTTATGGCGTGCTGTAGAATTAATGCATAGTCAAAAGCTATGTGAATACTCTGCTGCTTCGATGTTTTTAACAATAAAAAAGAAGGTGTTTATTATCGTCTAGCTTATAAATCTTGCAGGAACAAAAGTAGAATGTAATGCTCATCCCAGTGGTATACTGAGATGTGAATATTTCGTAAAACTGGAGTAACAACAACGACGACTACCGTAAAAGTATCTTACCTCTGAAAAAAACTAACAATTGAATAATAATGTTTAAGATTTGACACAATATTCTTAAATATTCGAGTACTATTTTTAAAAATATATTATTCATTGATGTGACACTGGTGGGGTAATTATGACAATGAGGTAATTCAAGCCAGTGAATCTTTTGAAAAATCCATAAAGTTTCATGAAAACATTAAGCATAAAGCTTAGAATGTAGTTTTTCGTGGTAAATATCATTTATCAGTGATTTAAGGTATTTTTAAGGCAGAAGCAATTGTAAAACTAACATCATATCAACACTATCAATTAAAGAATTTAACATCTGTGTTCAAGAAATTTGTTGTAAAGGAAAAAAAACTAGGAAAGCTAATTCATATTAAAAAGTAAGTTTGTAATGTATCTTAGAGCTTCTGACGTGTTTTTCCTTTTACTTTAATTATAGTTAAATATTTTTAAAGTCGTAAGTGCTCCACTAATTTTTAATAAGTTGGGGGTGGTTATGACCAGGAAAAATACATTCAGTCATATCATTTAAAATTATTAAGAAAAGTAATTTTAAAAGATTTTATTTATCTGCTATATATTTGACTAAGAAATAAATTTTAAAATGGAAATTTTGCTACTGATTATTTAAAAAAATTCAAATGTTCAGAACTTACTGTCATGGTCTGTGAACAGAGTCAGAAGTGCATTCCAAAACATTAAAATTATACCAAATAAGACTATGAAATAAAGATAGATGATATAAATAAGTACAAAAAATTCATTTAGACCATTAACATTTTCTTAAAAACAACTTTCTCATAATCAAATAAAAGGGTAGTTTCACGTTACATCGCAAACCATTCTTAGTGAATGGCCGTGATATGAAAATTTGGTTTCTTGATTGGTTTATTCATATTCTTGGTGAGTATATGTCACTCGGAAAATAATTAAAGGTCATCTGCAGTCATGTAGTTTAAACTGATCTATTGTAAAACTTGTTTCACTGAAAAAAATGTCCTGACAGACAACATTCCAGCAACAGTTTCTGTTTTTAAACTGCCTTAAATCTTTATTTTGACTTTATTTTTGTTTTTTTATTTTGACTTTATTTTGCTCTTCAAAGATCAAGGTTACTTAATATAATTTTTTTTCTACAATTCGTAAAATTTAATATTTTTCCTTTTATAAAAAGAGTGACTTTAAGCACGTTTTGAGGCAAGAGGCTATTTGGATTTGACAAATGGAAATTATAACATTATTACTCAATTTTTATGAATAAGTTACGCTCCGGAGTAACTTTAATCGCTAACAATACAAGAACAGTAATATCAATTGCTCAAACTAAAGTTGTACGTATGCTTAAGTATCAAAAGAAAATAAGTGGTCTAATTTTCCTTATAATTGTCATAGTCACCCTATTTTTTTTTTTTTTCAATTTTGCGATTTTGTTGGGATCAATTATGATCACACCCCTTAAATTTTAAGCAAATAATCCTCGGAAAAAAGTTTTACAAGGTGTTCTTAGAAAGTCAAAGCCCCCCCCCGCTCCTAGTTAATTAAAACAACACTTATCCTATAATTAAGAGTTAAAAATTCACAAAGTTGAAATTTGTAAAGTGGTCCCACTTGAAACTATAGAGTGTGTCTAACAAAACGAAACCATGCACAAATGCATATCCATAGTTAACAAAAATTCCACTTCCACTAAAATAATTGAAAATATAAGCATTGTAAATAAAACATAGTGATAAAATCCTGTTTAAGAAAAAGATTATTAGCGTAGACTAAGATTAGTAATTTTTTGATTTTATTATTACTTAAAAGTACGTTGGTCTCTGAATACATAATACATTTATCACAAGATTTTTATGGGTTACATTTTTATAAACTATATTTTATTCGCATTTCATTATCTAAAAAAATAGTAGATATACAATTGTGCATTACATTTTAGGATACATAAAACTTTAGGATTTATGAAAAAGTTACATTTTTTGTTGGTAAGAATGAGGCACAATTCTATGAACAGATTTATACTTAACCTGAAAAATTCCATTACAATCACTTTTTCACCCTTATTTAACAAAAGAAAAATTAAGAATGGCTTGGTAATTAAAAAATATTACCAAATTATTCTTAATTTTTGTTGTGTTAAACTTTACGTACGATAAATTATTTTCAACATAAATACTCTTTAAAAAATGACTGTGCGATGGACACATTAAGAGCCCAATACAAAGCATATTTAGAAAATCTGATGCAAAATTAAACTATTTTAACCCTTTGAGATCTTTCGGGCACAAATGAGGTCACAAAAATTATCTACGCAATCTTACAGATTGTATTCCTAATTTGCGCAATCAAAGAAAAGTAATTTTCTTTGAAAATTGAATAATCAGGATTTTAATTTTAATTTTTCAATTACAAATTTAATCTGTTTTGTCCAAAGAAAAATTATCTTATTCAAGAACAGATTATTTAATTAGGTCGGAAATAGTTAATGTTGTTTAACTGAATTTACATCAAAACTTTGCAAAATAACGCTTATTTTTATCACAGGTCTTGATGTAACATTTTTATGAAGAAGTTCGTAATCAGTCCAAAAAATTCTTTTAAAATTCACCTCTGGATCTCTTTCAATAAGCAAAGAATTAAAGAATTTTTTTTTTGCACATGAAAACAAAATTTGTGGAGAAATTTAAAAAAAGAAATGAAGGTACACATAGCATTAAACTCATTAAACGAGCCAAATATCATGATATAAAACATTTTATGAAGGTTATATAAATATCATCTAAAAAATCTATTTTAATACCATGTAAAGTAATTAAAAAATTAAAAAGAAAAAAAAACTAGAAAACTTACAAAAAAGTGTTTATTTTTGCTAATTGGGTTCATACAAAATATTAATGAATGGATCTGCAATCAGCCTGGAAAATTCTATGAAATAACCCTTCACTTGAATTTAATAGGTAATGCATGATTCTTAATCAAATACTTTTTCAAAAGTGAATTTGTTCATAGATGGAATACATTAATAACGAAGAAATATAAAACAAAGCTTATCAATAACACTCTATCAAAGATAATATGTAATAAAAATCTTTGAATTTCTTTAACGCCAATTAACTGAATAAAAATATAAAAAAGATACAAGAAGGTGCTTATTTATATCAATAAGGTTGACGCAAAATATTTTATAAAATGATTTGTATAACCAGCCTGAGAAATTCCCTTCCCAGAGCACACTTAAACACTTAGACCCATGCTGGGAAGCTACATTGGTGAAAGAAGGAGAATTTTCTCTGCAGCGTCTTTTCAATGACGAGAGCGAAGAGGTTAAACATTAAACCAAGACTAAAAATTGAACACGAAAATAAATAAATAAATCCAGTAATAAAATGCTTTGTTGTATCTATCACCCTCCTGATACAACAGATCCGCCACTGAATATGAGAAAGCTAATTTCCTAATAAATACCAAAGAAAAAAATGGACATATACGTTGGATACATTAAATGTCCAGGCATTATGAAAATATAGAAAAAAAAATCCACGAGGAATAAGACTACCCCCTACAACAGCATCTAAAATAATGCAATAATCACAGTTTCTCCGCGGCATCAGCATTCCGTTCTGACCGCTCGCCGATTAACGCGCTCCCTGGCGAACGGCAGGGAAGCCTGAATTACGCAAGGCTCGCAGTTATAAAGAGCAGCGGTCCGATCCGAACGGGAAGAGAGATCCAACTTTTTGAGCCGCGCGGAAGTTTCGTTTTCATCATGGAGGCTGGAGATATGGTTAATGTGACTGAGGCCGGCCTGAACGTGACAGCGGGCCAGCCTGCCCTGAAGACAGCCCATGATTACCTAATAGTCATATTGCTGGTGGCTGTGATGTTTGCTATGGGATGCCATATAACTTGGGAGCAGGTTAGTTGTGAATTTTATTTTGAAAAAGTTTAGTAGTTTTTGTTTACCCGACTTGTGTTTACATATGCGTGTTAAGTTGTTCTAGGGAAAGTAGAATTATGTTAGTCCCCTTGCCCCTTGCATTAGAATGTTAGCAGATTAGTGATGATATTAGCTTCTAATAATTAATGACATGTTTTGATTATATTTAATGGAACATTTTCGCGTCACGTCGATTCAAAAATGAATTTTCGAAAGTTTGAATTTGCATATTTTAATTTATATAAGCAATTGTTATAAGTCACAAATTTATTGTTTACATAAATGTTATTATTATTATTTATTAATTTTCTATTTATAGTATTCACTTTCCTTGTTTATTTAAAACAGAACGCAAATTATACTACATTCTTTAAAAAAAAATATATGATTTCTCAATTTAAAATTGCACGTTAATCTTTTTTATCGATGAGTTTCCGTAATTAATAATGTCGTAATTAAATATAAGGCTCATTTCTTTTTGGCTTTAGCTGATTCACTTCTAAAAGGATCGAGTATATTCTGTGCTAAAACTATTTTCTAAAAGTTTTAAGATTAAAAATACTTGTCTCACTTCAAAGTTTTACGCTAATATTCTAATACAAAATATAGTGTATAAAATATACATAGTTTTTCACGTGCTTTGAGTTATCTAAAGTTTACTTTCTCAAAACATAAAGCGCTGTTTAACTCTCTGGACGAAGTGTCATGAAGCAGGAATGTAAAGTTGTTTTCATGGCACAATCATTGCATGCACATTTAACAAAATATAATTGCAGGTAGGGAAAATACCTTTCAAATATGTTTTCAAGCTCTAGCGTTGAAAAGTATTTTGTAAGATAGGTGAGTTTAAGTTGGCATAAAATACAAGTACATTAAAGAAAAAATTTAGGTTCTGTGAAATGAACTTTTTTCGCTCCCGCCCTAAGGAATGTAATTAATATATCAGTTAACTGAACCAAAAGAAAATTAAACTGAGTCTTTGAAGTACATTTTCTAAAGTGGTTTTATTTTATTTTGTAAAATTTCGACTTTTTTTTGGTACTATTTAGGATCTGACTTAAGGCATACCTTTTCATATAATAATATTCATATCTTTTTTATTTTATCTAATTAAAAAAAATAATCAGATGATATTAGGCTTCTAATTGCTACCCGCATGACTTATATTATTTTAAAAGAGATTTTTTTTGTTTTAAAAATATTTGTATAAAAAAAACTTCTAAAATTCCTAAACTTATGATGAAGAGCACCTAAGATGAAGAGGATTAATTCATATACTAATTCTATGTTTCTTTCACTAAATTTGATATCAGTAAGCCTCAAGTAGCAGCTAATAGGAATTCGAAATGCAGATACAACAAAAAAACAACAAAAAAAAAACAGTTTTCGGTAAACAAACAGCGAAGAATATTTTTTCAAATGCAAATCTGTTGCATTAAACATAGAGCACCAGAGCATAAAAAATACCAATTCCGTTGTCAATGTTGGATTATAATGGCCAAACCTTATTCCAGTATAATGTCAGAGGATAACATACATAAATTGGCACACGTATTATTATTAATATTATAACGACTAAAATAAAACGCCACACGTAAATAAGGTATGAAAGGAAGCACACATAAATTTTAACGGCAGTGACCCTCGCGGGAGTTTTAGTTATTCTCAGGGGACACGATTTCCAAACTGGTTAAGGCGAATACTTGCATCAGCGTTACTAGAAATTCGGATGTAGAAATAAATTGGCTGTTCTTGGTAACAATCCCAAAACAGATAATCGGAAGCACAAATTTCCTGGTATGGTCGATGAATAGAATTATGAACTGCAATATATTTCAATTAAGATATTTGCACTAAGACAAATCAGAAATTATTTTCTTGTTTAAGCTATTCAAACATTGTTACAAAGAATGGTGTAAAAGAACTTACAAATTTTTTATCATATCATGCGAATTAACGTGAGCACAAAACATAATTTCAAGAAATTATTTACTGGTTACAAACAATAAAAAGGAGGAAAGAGTTACACTTGCATTTTTAAAAAGGTAACTATCTCCTCCCTTGGATTTTATTATGTTTTACCACACATTTTTGCGTTGAGTCAACATTTAAAAAAAAATATTTTCTGATTCTTCCTGGTATCGAAACCATATCTGGATTGCAGCCTCAATGAGTTATGTTTTATTATTTTCTTCAAACTAATTCTCACCAGTACTGTACATTAAATATTTTCTGAGTTTGTAGTTTTAAAAGAAAGAATAGAAGTAAATATAAATATTCCTGAACTATTTTGCAAATATTGTACAAGACCTTACTTATCTATAGGCTTTTATTATTATTATTATTTTTTTTTAAATTACCTTAGTTTGTTCGCCATTATGAGTGAATTATAACGTGTCCGTTCGTATAATAAAATTTTGTTATTTTTCAGTAGCAAAAGATTTGGTTTTGAGCTAACCAATTTTAATAGTTTAGTATAGCTGTCAGTGTTGAGATAGGCTCATAACTCGTAATGTGAGTTTCGTTGCTAGTAATAAAATATTTTTCTTAATAAAAATAGTCAGCCAAATTCTCGTTGAGATTTGTAACTAGAAGTATTGTGTTTTGAAATATTTCAAGCATTGCTGCTGCAGTTTTAATTTAATCCGCCGAGGGGCTGGGATATAATCAGTCGTAATTTTTACTGCATTGCACTTACATACAGGGTGTCTACAAATTAGTCGGGCAAAAAGAGTGATTTATTGAATGCAATTTACAAGAAAAAAATAAAGTACACATTGATGTAAGATAGTACAAAAGTACATATTGATGTAAGATAGAGAAATAGTCCAAGTTTACCATTATCTCAAATGTTCGATGTGACTTCCTTTTGTTACTCTGCAAATCTCCCATACGTAAATCGGTTCTTGCCACAGATTTGTCAGCATGTTTTCGTCGATCAAATTAATTGCAGCGCAGATTCTTGATTTTAGTTCAGGAGTGAACGCAGGAAGTGTCGGAGTGTACACTTGATCCTTTACGAAACCCCATGCATAGAAATCCAGCGGTTAAAGATCTGATGATCGTGGTGGCCATTGAATAACACCTCCACGATCAATCCAAGCTGGCACATCAGCATTGAGCGAGATGAAACATCGCTGTGATAGTGACAAAGCGCGCCATCCTGTTGAAAAATGCCCCCCGCCTAACATTTTTTCTTTGATTTTTGCCATAAGGAAAATCTGTAGAATGTCCAGTTAAATGATTCCCGTAACAGTTTTTTAACAGCTATGAATAAACTTAGGATACATTACTAACGTACGAAATTTCACCAACTAATTTGTAGACACCCTGTATTATATTAGCAAACACACATATCATAAAACGTACTATAAGCATTAGTTTTGAAGTGTTAACTTTCACCTTTATTAAAATTACTAATTTTTATATTGTTAATGTTTCAATAAATTTATTTCACAGGGATTTATTGTCACTGTGCACTATTGTACGGTGAATACAAATTTAGATTTTTGCTGAATTTTAAATACTTCAGCAGAAAAGTAACATTTTTAATAGTGATAAAGCTGTGAAATAATAAGAGTTCAAATGTTTTATACCAAATGATAAATTGCCGAACTCAATATGATAGCAATAGTTAGCTTTTTCTTTGGGATTAGAAAGAACAAGATGAAGAATGTTAAAACGCCTAAGTTTTGTTTCAAAGTCTGCTTTTTTAGTTGGATTTGCTGATTTACAGCATTCAGCACTTTGACAATTGGTTCTATTTCAAAGTAAATGTCATTTTAGTGTTCGGTATTTGAGTGGTTCAGTTGGATTAGATTACGAAACAAGAAACAAGAATACGTTAGCTCATTTGGCATTGTTCGCTTTCGAAAACAGTCAAAAGTAGACCATGGTATCGGCGTTATCATTTATATATCTATAAAGTAAATGAGGATTTAGCTAAGTTTTGTGCTGTATGACCTTAAAAAAAAAACAATCCAATAATCAGGTCAAGTTTTCATGAAAAAAATAAAAATAAAAAAAAACTTTTGCTGGAAATGTGTAAATAAATAAAGCACGTAACACTAAGAATGAATTACTTCTTTAAAATATTTAATTAAATTACTGTTTTATTTAATTAATGCACAGGAGAAAAAGAAGATCAAATAGCTTATAAGTTGTACATACAAGAGTGTTTCAATAAATTTACAGGTGCAAAATAAGGTGTCAAAACTTATGTAGAATGAAAAATATATTTGTAGAGTAAAAGAAGTACTTTTTCGTATGTACAGAGTTAAATTTAGAAAAGCATTTAAACACGGGTTAAAATGATTTGTCATTATTCTGATCTAGCCGGTGCTCGTCAAAATTTGTCGGAAAAATGGTATACAATTTGATATGTGACTTCCTTCGTGCTGCCAGATATGGTTTCTAGATATCAAACTAAAGCATGCAGCGGCAATAATCACTGTTTCATAGTGTGAAACATCATATACAGGGGGAATCAAAACTCACTTTTAGAACTCTTAATTAGGGTAGAGAGCATTTTGGAATTACACAGGAATGCAGGGTCGAAAGAGTTTTCATTTTCATCTGCAGATAACCATTATAAAAAGAACGTGTTGAAGAATTTATTTCGCTTTTTTTTAATTATTGGTCATATAAAAGATCTGTTTGTGCTGTGAAAACTACTACATTAAAAAGGCAATTTAATTATCTATCAATAGCACATAATTATCAATAACTAGCTGTGTTTTTATCTTAGCAATTGTGAATCGTATGTATTAAGAATAAGAAATAAAACACACGTCTGACAGTTTTTTTCGATACTTCAATTTGTCAAACATTTATGTCATAAAAATTTTTAAATTACTAGTTTTTATGTAAAAAAAAACAAAACAGAACAAACAAAAATGAGCTATTAAAATATTAAAGGGGCAAAAATGTAAGAGAAATGTTAAAACTTATTAAAAACAGATTTCAAATATCGTTGATATATAACAAACTGTCTGAAAAATAACGTCCACAAAATTTATTAATACAGTTTTTTTAAATAGCTTTAATAATATTTGTATGCAATATTAAATTACGTAAATTCTATATCACGTCTATTGTCAGGTGGAATTATCTGGCAAGAATTAATAGATTATAAATTAAATTTATGTTTTGTTAAATCAATTCTATGCTTTACGTAATTTCATTGGATTTCAAAGGATTTTGAGTCTGAAAAATCTTCATACAAACTCTGTTGATGTGAGATTTCTCAAACAGAACTATAAATTCAATGACATCTTGCAGCTAGACACATTAGACAACCGCTACTTTTTCCCATTGAAGAAATAACGTAACTAAATAGAACATGAACTGTCGCTTCTCGCTGAGAAAGTTTTTTTTTTTAATCATATAGTTGTTTAAAATTTTACACACAGATGGCGTTGTAGCTCAAATGAACAATCCATGTAATGAAAAAGTAAATAATTAAAGTTTATTTTAATCTTAATGCAATAATAAGAGATTTCAAGAAAATGTTTGAAAAAAAATTAAAATTACTATTATGCCTTAATAATGCCTTATTTTCATTATTTGTGTATCAATTCTACAATTTTATTTTGGCTTCCTATTTGACATAAAGATCAATGTATCTGCATAATAGACATGATTCAGATGACTTTAACATGAAATTTACAAGGACCGAGCAATCGATTGAGTTGGAATATCAGCGTAAATGTATAGTTTAACTAATGTTAAATTTAAGAACATATTTTTACACTCGAAAGTTATTGAATTTTCCACAAGTATTTTGTAATATTATTATCTTAAATAAAAGTGATTGAAAAGCTTTAAATTTTTTATGGAACAAAATGATTTCGAGCATAAAATATGAACTTAAGTAGGCGTGTAGAAGTTATTTTAAATAGATATTGTATAAATGAAGTATAATTTTTCATTTGAAATGTGAAATATTAAAAATTTGGAAATTGTTTAGAGTTGTTTATTAACCAAAACTTTGTAGCTGATCAACACAAGGTCAAGTTTTTGTTTATCTTTTTTTTAAATTAAAGTATATTTTCAAACGTTAACAAAGTCTTTGTATTTATAGTAATAGTTTCTTTCACTATCCTTATATGTTATAACGGTAAGTCTGAATTTAAAAAAAAAAATTCTGTTTCTGTGCTAATAACGGTAAGTCTTCTTTTTTTTTTTTTGCTTTTTTACACTGTCTATTTCCCATTGGGTTCTTGCGTATCAGGTAAGTTCTCTTTTTTATGTTACTACTGGATTTCCTAGTCTGAAATATCGATGTCGGTAAGTGTCGGAAGACAACAGGAGCTTTAAAATATTTATTTTGACTTCACTATTCAGCCTAGAAAGTAATCAGATTTTCGAAATGTGTCTTTTAATTATTTTTTATGTACCATTGAAATAAACTGAATGTTTATTTTATTTCCAGGATTTAAATTATTTTGAAGAAACAAAATTGAAACTACTATTGTGTATGATATGTTCAATAGTTTTCAAAATTTCGCCCATAATTACAGTTGAACATAGATTAAAACTTTTCCTTTTTACATAAACTTACTTAAGTTGTAATTCATATGAGCATTAACCTTTTACATGCCAATGTTCCTATTTTGGAACAGCATGTTTAATATTTTTTTAAAACTAAATTATTATATCTATCAGTCTGAAAAAAATACTGCTTATTATTGAAAGTCTGATTGATTTTTTGATATATTATTTGTTTTTGAAGAGTAAGAATTTCAGACCACAAAAGTTTCTAAAAATCGACTTTTTTTTTTTACAATTTTCACAGTACACAAGAAAAAAAATTCTAAAAAATTCCCAAAAATTCAAATTCACCCGAAAATTATTTCTCGGTATTGTATTGCCAAAGGATAAATTCAAAGAGAAAATAAAAGAAATTCAAATAATACCAAGATATCTTTTCTAAATCTTGTTTAAAAAGGCAATATTCCAGAAAAGGAACGTTGTCATGTAACGATATACAAAATCAGGGGTATCACATGTATGTGTTGCTTGTGTTAGATTTTGATTCATTCAGTGCTTATATCTGCTAAACATAAGTCTGTCACAGGCATCAACGGTATATTACTTATTTTTGAAGGGTGAAGGACTGGATGGAAGGGGGGGGGTAAGGGGGAGTTGTCTTCCTAGCAAACACACACAGGTTCTCTGAACGTCTATTAAAGTTCAGAAGAAGTTTTCTGAACGTTAATAGACGTTCAGAGAACCTGTGTGTGTTTGCTGAGTTATGTCTTTACCTTTTGACAATAGGAGGGTGGTTAGTGCTGCATTCCCCTGATTTGAGCTCAGATAGCTGCTTGTTTCTTCTGTTAGCAATGAACGTGTGTGCTTCAGAAAGGTTTATTTATGAATTTTAAGTCTTTTTTACTTAGAGGGAACATGTGGGTGGTAGTGACATCAAGTTCCATGCTTGATTTTCTTTCTACGACATGCAATTTTTAGAGACAATTCAAGAGACATTTTAGAGACCATTTAGAGACCATCAGTAAAAATTTGTATAAATATATGAAGCAACAATGTGGATGGTGCCGTCTAAGAAATTTCTAACTTTGGAAAATGTTGATTTAAAAAAATTCTTTGTAAAATGATTGAAATGTGTCAATGACAGATATTTGTCATTTGCCCCTTCATGAAAACTGGTGTATTACTAATGAAGAAGAAATAAATGATATAGTTCTGAGCTGATTACACCCCTGGAAACATCTATGGGCAATAGAATTTTAGAAGAGACATTAATTTAAATTTGTTTTAGACAAAGCCTAGAATATCAACATTATGCCTGCTCAACGTGCCCATCAGTAAAAGTCTGCCAAAAATTCATATGTACATTATGTAGTTAGATGGTAAGGGCATTTTGTAGTAAAAAAAAGCAACTATAAGCATGTGTTTTGAATGTAACAAAAGGCTCCATGTACAGAGGTGGAAAAAAAGTCCCACTTGTACTTTTTTCGGCCGTCGTTCGTCGTACAGCAAAGTTACAGATACCAGTCATTTATGATTGACGTACACTTTAATTAGCTATGCATAAAATTTTCATAAGGGGCCATCTAAATATTAAAATTCGCAACAACTTTTTTTTCCCAATAGCAACCCCTAGATTTTACTTCATATTTCAAAAATTTAGCTCATTTTAACCCCATTTTCAATAAATTTGAACTGAAAGTGGGCGAGTTATGAGCTTCCAAAATCCCCCTCCCCATATGTTAAAATATTTTTTCATATTTCAATTCATATCTCATATGATATTGATAATAAGAAGCTGATTTTTATTCGTACTATTAGAACTAAACGACCCAAGCAAAATTTAATATTATTATGATTTTAAATAAAATATTAATATGAATTATGAATTATTAAATTAATATTGAAAAAATTATGAATAGCGACCTAGCCAAATTTCTATGGAAATAGATGCAGAAAGTAATATTACATGGCTGTGCAAAATTTCAAATTTTTACGTTCAGTAGTTTTATTTATGTTAAATAAAATATGTTATTTTCATGAGTTAAGGGACTATACATAAATTTATTAAGTGACAATTTTTTGAAAATTGCTTAAAATAAACGTAAATTAGATATATTTTGTGCAAAAACACAGTATAAGATAGCGGTGTTAAAAAATATCAAATTTTGAAGAAAATAAATTAGAGGTTTTTGCAGTTTGATGGTGATGCTATAAAGAGTCTATTGTTGCGTCAGCTACCATATTCCCCCAAATAAAATATTATTGAGATATAGAATTAGATGCAGTAGATGTATGCCTTCAAATGTTTTCGTCCTATTTCTGTAAAACTAACATCCTCAACATTCCAGGCATGAATTTGATCTTTCTTAATATTGGAAAAATTAGGTCTTTGGACCTCCCCATACTTTATCAAACATTCAAAAAAGCATTCAAAATCACGTTTTTCTGTCTAAATTTTCATCTGACTATAAATTAAAATAGCGCCAAAAGTCTTATAAGAATATTGCACATTGCAGACGATAATATTAAATGAAGAAAGTGAAATAACAAACACAGTGATAATATTGGGTCGGCAAATGTAATTGCGTTTTTTACATGAAATTCAAACAAATAATTTTTTAGTCATGAAACCATTCTTGAAGTTCGACCGTAGCTGAGTTTCATTCATGCTTGTAGTCAGAAGAGCAGAGCAGCCTCCCACTCCTGGCAACATTTCACCTGCCTAAGATAACCATCAAGGGAAACACTCAATAACAATTTCAAAATTAGAAAGATTTTCGAAATCGTGAGCAGTCGTTTTGCATTTTCCCTTTAAATCATGTGTACGAACCAAGGAAGTTATGAACTCACGGTTCATTTGGACCGCAGACAAAATATTCTAATTTCTACCCTTGATTAATTGGCATTAAATTAATGAAAGGCGAAAAGTTCGGATCCTACAAATAGCGTTTTTCAATTTGTAGAAAGTCCCTTAAAAACGCGCAAAAATTAATTCGCTATATTTCCGGAAATTATCGCAGAAAATTGGGGGAAATTTACATTTAGGGTAATTTGAAGGTTCTCTTTAGTTTAATAAAGTCAAAATACAGTGTTGCCATTGAGAAAAACGAAGCTGATGCAGAATTAAATATGAAGACGGCTCCTTATGCAAATTGAATTAATAGTAAATTGAAGTATGCGTTATTTGCAAACGAATGGTATATATAACTTTGATGTACAACGAATGACGGCGAAATAAAGAGCAAGAGGGCCTTTTTTTCCGCAGCTGTACATTTCCAACCATATCACAGATATCGAGAAATACTAAAAAATGATAAAAAGAAATTAGTGTTTCAGAACATTTTAGAATTTTTGTATTACTGGCTGAAATCCTAAGCACCCTCCAAAGTATAAAATATTTTATTCTTTCTTGTTAAGGTATTTTGCATTTTTAGAATTGCATTTATTTATATTATTTGTATTATTAGTCAAGAGTATGCAAGCATAAAATTGTTTTTATTGTTCTTTTATACCTTTTTTATTGCATTTCTTATAAAATTCTATACTAATTTTAAAATTACAATTTTTTTTTAATCAAGTTCTTCTTAAATTTTAGTCATTTCACACCAATTATCAAGTAAACCCTTATTAGTGCATAAAATTTTAAGTTTATCATACAGCGTTTTGTTGTTTACATGAAGCAAATATAGAGGAGGAAAGAGCGTTATATGCCAATGCGTTATGTTCCAAAAATGGAACATCCCAGAAGATAGGGAAGGAAATTTTTTCGGGGCAATTTTCTTGTTTTATTGCCATTATGGGTGTATTCTAATGTAATTTTGATGAATTAATTATATATTTTATTCCTGGATCATAGTGCTGCATTTAAAGGATTAATTGCTTAGGCAAAGGGTGATTAAGGACCTTTTTTAAAAACTTCTGGAAAGTGAGGTACGAACTGAGGTGAACTAAAGTGAGGTACGATGAACTTTCTAACTAGTTTGCTTAAACAACGTTAATATAACATGCACAACGTTTGGAAACACTTTTTTTTCTCTAAACGATCTTGGACTTACTTAATAACACAACCCGAATGACATTTTATTTAGAAGGAAGATGAATTAAAGTTCTGAATACGAATGACAAGGAAAACACGACTCTAATGTAGGCAAACCAGCTTATCTTACATTATAAAATACATTTTGAGCTTCAAATTTAAACTGTTTGTATCGGAAACGTCCATGTTAATGGATACTTGAGTTTAGAGACTGGAAATTCATAAGTGCTTTTTGATTACAGTTTCTGTCTTCTCAATCCTTCATGTAAAAGGATTTTCCGTGAAAGTGTTTAACTTCTCTCAAGGGAAAGCAAATGGTTTTTTTTTCTATGATGGATAAAATAAAACACGTTCTTTTTTTTCACCTGAAGCGTTTTGAAAAGCCAAAAACACTATTAAAACTTTGCACACAATTTTTTACGCAAGACAATTTTTTTTTCTTAACTTCTTCGCTTTGCGTGTGTACATCTATACTAGATAAACACAGCGGCCAGTGGAAATTTATTTAAATCTCAGCCTTACTCCTCCAATTTATGAGTTAAAACGGTTAACTAACTAATATCGAGAGAATGAATTTTTCTCACCCACTTTTAAAAATAAATCTCAAAATGGATTTATGTACAGTCTAATCATTAAAATTTATGAATAGAGAGTGTAATTACAAAATAATTGTAAGTAAAATAAAATAAATATCAACACGAAAATTAATTGATGTAGTTTCTAGATGTCAAGCATTGAAACACGTTGAAATTCATTACCAATCATTTTTTTAGCGCTCCCAAAATTAATAAGTTACATTTATCTTTTGAAAAAAAAAATTCCGAATTCCAAATTTAGCGGCTCATAGCTTTAGAAAAGCTCATCCCACTTTGGTGTTTTCTGTCATTCTAATGCCTTTTCCTTTCTCCAGGGGAATAAATACCCGGTAACTAGCAAATAAATAATCAAAGAAAAGGGGTGAAGTGTGAAATCTTCATAAAGGATTACTCTAATAACATTCATATGCCTCGAAAATTTACTTTTATGTGTGATCAATAGATTCTTTATTTCTATTAATGAGACGTACATTAATCTGAAATGCAATGGTCGAATAGTAGATCCATGCGCACCTTCAGCAAGGAGGTCTTTTCATTGCAGAATATTCCTATAGGCTTTCCTTGTAAAAGTACTTAGTATGTGTACGCATGTTGACAAAGAATCAGCCCGATGTAATACCGTATTAATCGAGAGACTTGCATCCTTTTTCTAATGTAGAATTGAATAAGTCAAGATCAGCGCGGCTAATAATCGAGTTATCAGTTTGTATTTCGCGCGAAATGGAAGTGCTTGCAAGGTCTCTGACAGACGAGCAAAAAGGGAAAGGAAGGGAATCTGAAGAAAGTAGATATCAAAAGTAGGGCACTTGGAAGAATGGATTTCTCACAATTTGCTTGTATCATTTCATTAAACAAATAAATTGCTGTGCTTTGAACTACTGATACATTTCATATATTTATTTTTTGGGAGTTTGCTTTCTCAGAGACTCCATTATAAATCCGCGCCAAACCAAGTGACAGATTGGAAGTATTTACTAGGGTAAAGGTGATAGAAATTACGGGTTTATTTACTATGTGTTAGTTGATTTGACTGTTAATAGCATTAATTTGCCAAAATTAGGTGTTAACGAGCCGATCTCGAGAACTATGGTACAGTAAAAAGGTCAATTACCAAGATGTGAAACAACTTGTCGTGAGCAAGTCTGACTATAACATTTTTGTGCCCCGGTGTAGCTGGTTTGATATCGGTATTTTAGTCTAAACTGAGATTTTTGGCCTCTATCTGCATGTAGTGGCCGCGCGATAACTAGGGCTTGGTAGTGGAATGAAGGAAAAACGGCGCTAGAAAAAACGCCACCGGTAAAAACTTCGCCGGAAAAAACGCCACCGGATAAAACGCACCTGGAAAAAACGTCGCCGGATAAAACGCTGCCCGAAAAAACGCCACCTGAAAAGATATTTGGGTAATAATTTAATTAAATACTTGAAATAAATTTCTTTTGTTTTGCAGAAAATCGGGGGTGGAATGGGGTATTCAGTTGAATTATGAGGTTTAATGTACTTTGCTTTCCAGAAATGGGGAAAGGCACATGTCTAATTCAATAATTCAGTTTGGGCATAATTCGGTAGGCACTAAGGAGGAGGGGGGGCACGTGTTCCCCTGTGCCCCCCAACTTCGTCACAAAATCAATTAAACAATCATTTGTTTTAAAATGTAAAAGAAACAGCGTAAAAATTGGGGGTTGGGGGTGTTACAGGGGGACACGTGTCCCCCCTCCAAACTTCGTCTCAAAATCTTTTTATTTTAAACATTTGTTTGATGGGTCATTTTAACCATCCCATTTAATAATGCGATAAGGAACTCCAGTCTGGGTCTTGACAAAATATTGTTTAAAAAATTCTTCACCGTCAGGGTTGCTTAATTTAAACAAGGTTATTTTTAAGCGCTTGGTTTAAACAATTTTTCTCATTCCAATCTGTTGTACTGGTTTTAAAATCTTTCTAAATAATAGTGTTCCTTTAAATATTTATTCATGAAATTTTATTTTTTAATATTCTATAAAATATTTTATGCAAAAAAAAAGTTTTTATTTGGTGAACAAAAGTGAAAAACAATTTCCCTTTTCTTAATTAAGTAATTCTCACGGTTTTACATGAACTTATGTTAATTGTTATAACAGATTTATTTTATCTTTTTTTCTTGCTTTATCTTGTTCATACATGAAATTCAATATTCGATAATTTATCCATCTACTATTACCATTCTTGCGTATTTCAGCAAGTATTTTTTTTTTAAATCTTAAAAGTTTAATAAGTTTCATAAAGAAGAGAAAGACCTTTATAAGATATAAATTTATCTTATAAAGCTTAAAAATTATTTTTAACCTTTTACATTATAATATAAATACTTTTTACTAATTTCATGACAATTTGGTAAAAGGCTGAAGTGTGTTGGTCTAGGGTTCTGGCCTTCGGCGGGATTGCTTTCTCCAGTTGTAACCTGAATAAGCGTTAGAACCCTCAAAAAGTTCTCCACCCAAGGTATGCCTTAATTAAGCAGTTAGCCCTCGTCTAGATCTGCCTTAAACACAAAATCAAAATAACTTTCATGATAACTTATACTGAAAGTAAAAAGTTTTATATTTTTAATATTAAATAAAAATCATAATTCCTTCCAATCCCTAAAAGAGAGTGTGTCTTAAAAGCACTGATCTTTAAATATTGATCTTAGACATATATAATTAATTACAAAGTTACTTTATGGTGTCGAATAAAATTTTCAGGAAATTAAATGTAAATAAATACAAAACTTTCACTTTTTATACAGCCCTCTTCCAGAAATTCTGAATAAGTACCTTAGCATTAATGAGGTGATGTAGAAAGTTTAAGCTTTGTCATAAGAAGGCTTGCAGATGTTTAATCAAAGGAGCAATAAGTTTTTCAATATAAAAAATAGCAAACATTTAATTATTAAAATTATTCTAAGAAAACTAATTAACTATTAATTTTAATCACAGTTATATATAGCCAATAGTTTACATTTTAAGAAATGAGTTTTAAATCATTTTAAACCAGTTTCCTTTAAAAAGTGTTGCTGTTTTTTCAGCATTTAAAAATTTGTTTAAAAACATTGAAATTACACTAACATTTAATTTATAGAAGATTTCTTAAAAATTGTTTTTGACTTATTAATACTATAATTTAATTATTAAAAAGGTATCTTTAAAATAAGAGTACCAATGTTTAAATTGAATATTTTCAGAAATAAAAATATTTATATATAAATATATATACTTATAAATCTTCCTTATTCTAAAATTTATTATTTAAAAACAAAGAGCTAACAATATAAATTACCATGAATCAAAATAAACTCTTGCACTCATAAAAAGAAAACCAATAATAATAAGATATGGCTCAACGCTAGGTCTCACCTCAATCCTATAGGGGCGCAGTAGCGTAGCAATTCAGCAGGTTTGGGGGGGGTTAGTATGTTTTCATGGATACTGTACATTGAAAAAGACACCGATATATGGTTATTTTCTATCATCCTCCAAAGGTATGGGAGGACTCGAGCCCCAAAGCATCCCTCCCCTTTCCGACGTCACTGCAGGAGCGTAACCAGGGAGTCGGATATCGGGATATATCCCCCCGCGAATCCAATCAATCCAATAATAAACTTTCAAAATTAGTTATCAAGAGCTTTCAGATTTTTGTCGTCAATAAGAAATTAAGTTTATCAATACAAAATTATATCTCATACAGCCCCCCGAAAAAATTTTCTGGCTACTCTCCTTGCCTCATCCGCTAGCATATAATGACTATGATTTTACATCATAAAAGTATTAAAAGTAGAGTACTATTAAAAGTGGCGTTTTTTTCTGGCGGCGTTTTTTCCGCTCACCCTAGGTAGTGAGTACAAAAATACACCTGGTGCACATGAAAGCCGAGAACATAGCACTTATGATGCTCATATTTTCATACTTGATCTTCAACATCGCCCAAAAAAGCGTGTTTTGAAGAGCTCTTAATTGTTGGTATAGTGAAAGAGCAAAAAGTAGGTTCATCCAGAGTGTAGGAGCAAGATCTCGCAATACGTTATCACCGGAAAAATCGTCTCTGGCCTCGAGATCGGACATGCACCGACGGAACGCCATTTCACAGTGGCCGAAGTTGGCCGAGGTGGTTAACGCGGTAAATGCTAGAAGAATTGTAGCAACTTCCCCTAAGTATAGTCGTTTCTTAAGACGGTGAATACAGCTTGCAACCAAAGAGAACCGAACCGAGACCTACCGATCGCATGTGAAGAGAGCGTCCAGCCGTCGGAACTCGACCCGGGATAGTTTCTCAAAGCATCATTTTACCTGTTTTTAGATACGTTTCGTCACGTTTCGCTGCTGGAAATTGAGAATCGTACAAATGGTCCCTATTCGAGTTCGGTTAGTAGTATGCACTCTAGATGCCTTCTCGTACAAAATGCGAAATGTTCTCCGGTACTTGACTATGCCAAATTATTATTTTTATGACTCTAAATGTTGGCTTTCATAACTAAAGTAGTGACTTACATTAGGGTGGACCAAAAAAATCAATTTTTTTTTTCAACTCGTAGTACCGCAGAAAATTTGCGAATTTGAGTGACTAAAAAGATGTCAAAAAAGAAATAAAATCTGTTTATATATTTCCTCGCGCATATGTTCTAAAGTTTGCCAACATTTGGAAAAGGTCACGTTTTTATGGTAATTTTTAATATTTTTTAATTAACCTGTTTCTGAATGTAATAGCTAAATTCTGATGTATTCGAAGCACAAAAAATAATGCTCAAACATCATATAAATCCATCCGCATCTTCTGGTCTCGCAATAGCTACAAAGTTAATGAGATTTTGATAAAAATTTATATACAATGATAGATTCCAGTTTAAGGGTACAAGATACTTACAATTTTTTGTTTTATTTATTGAATACAAGTTTAAAATGTAATGACTTTAGAACATTAGTAATATGTGTAAATGCATTTTTTTTAATTGATAGAACTGACTTTTTACATGAAGAGTCGCAAATCAAAGAAATCATATTGTGTGAACTCAATTGAACTCAAGTTCTACCTATAAAAGCACCAGTTTTCCTCAAATTGCCAATATAGTAGCTAACAAAGTAACAAAGTTTCGTTTAAGCAGAAAATTTACGATTCAAACCCAAATTATTTGAAGTAATAGCTTGCAAATGCCCAAATTGTTGTTAATTGTATTTCTAACAAACTTAATCATTGGAAAGGAGATCCCATGACAACAATTTAACTTTCGATGATAAATCTAATTATGATCTGAACCGCTCATATTCAGATGTAAATTCTGCGCATTCTTTTTTCTATACATCCTACCTATCTTTTGTTTTCTTTTCTCATTTCCCCGCCTTCATGCCTGTGTGTAGATTGGAATTTATGCCGCTGATGAAGGGTGGACCCGAAACTTGCGCCTTTCCTATTTTTATTTTATGTTTGTTTCAAAGAATTTCAATTTTTATGTTTAGAAATCCAAAGCGACTCAATTATTATTACTTGAATTGCAACAAATTGCAAAATCTTGATTTTTATTATTAATTCATCTCGAGAAATATAGTCGCTGAAAACTTATATTTGGTCATTTCCTTCTGAACTTCCTTCTTGCAAATGGGTTTCATTTATTGATACATAGAAGCTTCATTTATCTTTTTTTCTCTAATTCATTATCTAATCTAACGCGGAAGCTATAGTGTCATCAAGAGCGGAATATCCGTGGCATTATTTTAGAAATTGAGTCAAGATAGTATTGTAAACACAGATACGTAATTCTAAATATACTATAGTGTATAGAATGAGAAACTGCATTTATTCAATAAGAAAATTCTGTGGAAAATTTAACATTGATTTAGAATAGCAGTTTATACAGTGTGACTGAAATAAACGATAACTTTGCTTCTGTTACGAAACTTAAAAAATAAAAATCCTTAAAAATCGAGAATTTTTCCGTGCAATTCCATGCTTAAGAATTTTTTCAGAAAGTTTCATAAAAGGCAACGCTTTTTTATTTATTTCAGGGTGTAGTCAGCTTATAAGGAATCATCCTGAATTTTTTCGAATTCCTAGTAAAAGTAGATTATTTTAATTTGTGTACCAAGACGGTGAGGTGGATTTTGTTTCTTCGATGTACAGACTTAATTTTTGCGCAGCGGCGCAGCAAGGGCTATCTACGCCAAGCACGGTTCTTCATTTTGCAGCCCCATTTTTTCTAAGTTTCGGAGTTCTGCCGCCCCACTTTCTTATGTCGGTCCTTCAGCTTGTCGCGATTCGGCCAACCTTCTATCCATATTTTTAGTTATCCGCCCTGGGCTGACCATTCCTCTTTCTTTTATGTCACTGACCTCGTGCAATTTTATGGAGCACCTTGAGTAAATGTGAGTCTAGTGATTTAGTTTAGTCGATGAGGTACTTTTTTGAGCAGCACTTGCTATTTTAGTGCACCGCACAGCTTGATTAATCCTGACGCTGACCTATACTATACAGAACCTATACTACAGGATAGATGTCCTAATTGCTGCACATAAAGAAAAAAGCGATTGCACCGGAACATTTAATTATCAGGATTTTTTTTAATTACAATTTTAATCTGTATAATTATAATAATAATTTATAAAAATAAAATATATAATTATAAATTATATATTTCATTTTTATAAATATTTATTTTATTTTTTAATTACAATTTTAATCTCTATAATTATAAAAAAATTAATCCAAGGAGAAATTCATTAGTCAGGTCTGAAAAGGTTATAATTGATATATTTTTTTTTGCGTAAATTCATTTAAGATGGCTTGTTTCGTTTTCTTAAAAGCTGTTTAAAGTCAACTGTTTCGAAATGAGAGATTGAAAAAGAGTTACATGCTTCCTGACTGAACGTGCAGCAAAAAGCAGAGTGCTTAGCTAAGATAATTATGTGCTAGCATAGGAATATTTGACAGTCAGAAAACAGTAATTAAAAAAAAAAAAAACTCTTGTATAGCCTACGATTAAGACTCGCGACAGATAGTAATTTCTTGACGAGGCATTGTGCAGGTGATAGTCAGTTAACCACTTAAAGAAGAAAGCTATCCATTGCAAGCAGTTAAAGAAACGGTTAGTACAGGACAGTTTAAATTTCGTAATTTCTTTGACATTGACTGACAATATGAGCACGGATTCCTGACAGCTTACACCTCTTACATAATTCACAGCTGACAGATTCACTTTCCCTGAGCGCGTGTCATTGAACGCCGGGACTTATGCTTTGTTTACCAAATGAGCGCCATGTGTGCCATTAAGCGGCATGCCAACAATCAAAACAAACGTGTTTGGCCGATTTTCACTTCGAAACCTCCATAATGAGCGCGTTCTTGTTTCGAAACGGCAGAAGCCCAGTCAGTCTGCTGCACTTTTCCACCGCGGGCGCAGCACCTTCCGAACGAACGGGATTGCTTTGGGATTGTGAGACGCCGGCGTAGATCGTGGCCCCGATGCTTGGTGGCCCGAGGCTCTAGGTCACGAGCAGTCACTTTCACTTGCTTGGGCGATAATTTAATCGCCTACTTCTGGACTTTGGCGGCGGTTTGGGCCTTAGTTAATCAAGAAAGATGCTAAATGGGAAGCGAAAGTATTTTTCCCTGACACCGACTGCCATAGAATGCGTTGCTCAGAGCATTTGGCGGCCTCAAATGTTTCAGAGCGATTACTACTATTTTTTTTTTTTTTTTAAATTCAGGTTTGCTTCTTTCCAGCTAAACAGAGGGCATTACTCTTGATTCGAGGCGTGTTTGTGCGTGAAAAATTTACATACTTACATATTTTCCCATTATTTACCTTGAAAACGCTAATTAGCAAAATGAGTTTCTTGTTAAAAATTCCAGGTTCTTATGCATATTATTGTGCTGCTAAAAGATGTGTGAGGTCTCTTTACAAAAGATGGTAATTAATTTACACGACTTTGAAAAAATATTTCAACAAGATAAAATATCAAACTACTATTTTCTAAAAGTAGAATTTTCAAATTATGCAATACAGCTTAAATGCGAAGAGAAATGTGGAAGGTATATTTAAGAATCTTCATATGAATATTATATTTTTATTTGATAACAGTTTATCTTATGCTTTTCAAGTAGCAAGCATTAGTTTATATTTAGTTCTACATACAATCTGTCGACTGAAATTTATATTAAAATATGCTAAGAAACTAACATTACGCTGAAATTAATAACTTCTGAGTTTTATTTTAATCTTATGTGTGTTTTGAATGAAGTTATTAAACATAGATGAAGGTTTTCATGTTAAATGTGATACTTATTACTTTAATAAATTTCTCTTCAAAATTTCATGAACAGAGACATGTATTTTGGAGCAATGCGTTCTTGTAATTTAGCATAAGTTTTTGAGAACAATTTTCGGACCACAAGGACGGATTAAAGGGGGGGGGCGGAGGGAGCGACCGCCCCCCCCCGAGAAAAAAGAAATTAATGTAAAATATCTTATTTTACTTCCATAAAATGGATGTATATGTTAATCTTCTAACTAACCGCCCCCACCGACAAACTTTCAATAATCCGCCAGTGTCGGACCAAGGGCGCACATATGATTGTTTGTAGGGAGTGGAGAGTCAGTGGTCCTCTCCAGAAGATATATTTTACTGTTGAAGCACTTTCCCGTTATACCAGCACATAAATCACTAAGGTAACATGTAAGGTTTCTTTGTGAGCTGGGGGGACGAGCATGTCCTCTCCCTGTCCACAGGTATGGGTGCCCATGATTTGGACCATAGGCAAAAGATTGTCATTAAAAAACTTTTAACACTAATTAGGTCATATTTAAAATTTGAGAAAAAAAATACATTTTATCATCTTTTGCTCTTCTTTAAAATTGAATCGGTGAGTGCAGATACCACCTCAGTCACAAAAAGGAAATTTTTCAGGAGAGAGAAAAAATTTCATAACTCCTCCAAATTTTCAAATATTTAAACTTTTTTTTTCCCTCTGTCATAACATGCATTTATGTTTCTGTCATGCAAATATTACCTCATTTCGACATCAATTAGGCTCAGGAAAATTTAAAATTTGATTCGGACATGTGCTGTTTCTGCACTCAACTGGTTTTTAGTCAGCTGAAAACTTGGAAAAAGGTAATCATTGAAATCAAATCACCATTTATTGTCTAACCATATTTATGGTATACAAAAGTCAAGAACATGAATTTAGGAGAAAAAAAAGTGCTTTGCTTGCAGAAAAGTATGGAGATGAAAATCTAACATTCAAGCTGGAATAACTATTTTTTAGAAAACCACCCCTAGGGCAAATCAGGTGGCCAATAATAGTGTTAAAATAGATCATTCTCGACCATTGATTCATTGTCTTGTGTCGACCATTGATCATTGTCGCCCATCGTTCGAAAAAGAAGCCCCCGTATCTACAAAACTACTCAACAGACTAACGTCATTCTTGCCCTCAACACGCATCTTGCCTTTCTAAGCTTATTTTCATCAAAAACGATTTTTCGAATTTTTCTGACTGAAGTGGTTTCTCCACCCACCGATTCAATTGTACAACGTACTTTAGCAAGAGTATTATGACATCTAAATGCAGGGGTTCTAATATATGCTTCATAGGCAGAGGTATATCTGACTCTGGACAGCATCACGTTAATGCTTTTGGTGTTTTATCTTTAATGTTAAAATTTCGAATAGCAAATGGTTTAACAGACTTCATATAGCTATAAAAGATCAAAACTAATCTGCTCATGAAATAATTCAGACTATCTAAGCTTTGTACTAGAGCACGGAAAGTCAAGAAGTAAACATTTAATAAAAGGTGCTTTGGTTAATTTTCCAATAATATTTTCTTAACACTTGCTTTCATTATTGTATGCTTCAATTATTTTATTTGCTGTAAATAAATCTTAATACAACAAAAATTAAAGAAAATGCAAAATAATTTAGTGTTTGAATAAATACCAATTTCTAGTGCACTATAAAAAAACAAACATTACAAGATTAAATATTTACAAATGCTGAACTTGTTTTTTTTTCCTGCATACAAGACCTTCAATTCAGAAATATTTGAAAGTCATTGTAAGATAATTTTCTCTTTATTATAAATAATACAAAAACATTAATTCATTCATAGTTATGTACAAGAAAAAAAAATGTGAATCGCAGATATTGAAAATTAAGATAACGTTTATTCCTTAAATAAGTATAATGTGCATTAACCTGCTAATAAATAGTAGTGCTTAACACAAGGTATGAAAAACTCAATTACTTTTACTAAGATTTTACTTCATGTTGGAATTAAAATAGGAAGATAGGAACAAAAAAAAAAAAAAAAAAAAAAAACAGAAAAAGAATTATTTTGAACAGAAGTTATGTCCAGACTGATCTTTCATCTATTTAAAAGATGAATTCCGTGTTTAAATATATTAATTTGTCATTTGTCATATCAGTCTATAATACTCCTAGTCATTTGCCGATTAAGCATTCGTCACTACAGCGGCACGAAATATTGGCCATTCCATAATGGGTGCGGTGCACCCATATTGGGTGGCCAGCGTTACTTCCTATGATAGGCGGGACAAGTTAACATACAAGCCAAAGCCGGGAATTAAACATGGACCCAACCCGTGAAAGAATGGTTCTTTAACTACTATACACCACCTGGGCGGCACGTAATTTAAAACTATCGGAACAGGGAAGTACATGTATAGAGAACTACAAATGCGCAGGTTTTGCAGAATAGCAATGTGTACGAAAGGAGTTAACAGTCTTGGTCCATTATAGAAGAGTGAATAAACATAGTAAAGGGCTCAAAAGTGAAGGTCCAGGGTTTTCGCCTATTGCGCAGCTATCGATCTAATGGTCTGGATTTTGGGGTGGTTTTTTTTCGTATGTAACATGAATATGTGTTTGAACCCCTTAAAATGTCCTCCATCCAAAGCATCCCCCTTTAGGTAGATAGCCCTCGTGTAGCTGTGTCTTAAAGGCCCTACCATAGCCGATACCATTATAAGTTACTCAAAATGGTAGACGGCTGAAGTGTGAAAGTCCTGGGTACGGGTCCTATCGCGCGACTGTCGATCTAACGGTCTGGAGTTTGACTTTTTTTTTTTCCAGATGTAACGCGAATACGCGTTAGAACCCCTCAGAAAGTCCTCCGACCAAGGCACCCCCCCATCCTAGGCAGATCGCCCAAGTGTAGCGTTGCCTTAACCTCACAAACCAAACCAAGATGAGCCTTAAAAACACAATACAATCTATAATCTACAATCTATAATCTAACAATAAATTTGCCAATACTTCTACTTTCTATTAATTTCTATTTTTATCCTACATAACAGTCGTTAATGTTAAGGTGTTATTTAATTTAGAGATTACTTATGTACAAAGATATTAGAATATATGGGATACAAATCCTGAAGCAAGAAGTAGCGTATACTTTAGTCAATAAATACACGGCCTTGTACCAAATGTATGTACAGTTAACAACAGCAATATTTATCAGCAAGACTGTGAAAGCCGTTGGCTGATATCGTTAAAATATGTAATTTACTGTCTTCATTGCTGCAATATTGCACCTGCCAATGAGCAGAGAAAACTATACTCTGCTAAAACCAGTCTGCGGCTTTTATAACTTAATGATGCATTTAATATGTTGATTAACATTTGTTTTTATGCTCTCATTTAAATGTTTTTACACAATTTACTCTGTTTTTTCATTTAAACTAAAAAAAAACATTTATCAAAAATCATTAAATAAGGTAATCATGCCTCATTAAGTTTCAGCAATTACTGTGAATGCCATGAATTTTCTGGCCATTGCGATACATTTAAAAAATCTGAATAAGGAAGAATAACTTCTTGCTTTTTTTTTATCTAGAGGTTAACATATAGGCCACCTATTTTTTTCAAAATTGATTGAAAGAAAATTAATGTTTCCTGTTTAAACGTGTGTAAACTGTTAAAAAAATCAGAGTGGAAACTAGTCTTGAATGAATTATTTTGCATTTTTTTAATCAAATTATTTTATACTTGATGCAAAAATAATAACTATAGACTGAAAACTCTCTTACGGTTATTGCAAATTCATTGTTTTGAGAAATAACACAGGGAAAAGATGAAAACAGAATTTTTTTTCTTGGTAGTTTTTTAATAGAATAGCTCAGTAATAGTCTTTTGAACAAAAAAGTTTCCTACTTATAATTATTATTTTTGAATGAAAGTTATATTGAAAAAAAAAAAACAGAAACCTTATGACTACTGGATTTAATCATATTAGTTTCAGGCAGGGATATCGTTCTTTCGCAACGAATCCGCTTTTCTTAAATTACTTCAGGAGGAAAACAAGAAACAAATGGATAATGCGAAATTGGGTTTAATGGTAGAAATCATTTTTAAAGCAAAACCTTTCTTTTTCTTTTATTTGAGAGTTACAAACATGTATACGCACATATTTTCATGGTATCTATAAATTGAATATGTTATTTATAACACAAATAAAAGGAAACATTTATTAAACTGGCAATACCATGACTTTAAATGTGAAATATGATAACATGAATTAAGACATACTAATACGTGCAGTTTCAAATTTCAATCTGAATTATGTGGGCATAATACAAGAATACGAATATAAATAAAAAAAAAACAGTTATGGTATTCTATAACTGTTTACATCAAAATGATAAACTTGAAGCGAGTAATTGGCTTTTACGTATACTAAAGCTAGACTGAAACGTTTTTCTTTAAAACTATGAGAAAACCTAGGCTTACAATTAACACAGCTTAATTTAGATGCAGAGGTCTCATATAGACTAGAGATGAGACGGGCTCAGCCCGAGCCCGAAAGCCCGAGTTCGAGCGCGGGCCCGAACCGGGCTCGGGCTCTGTAATTCACAATTGCGTTCGGGCTCGGGCGGGCTCGGGCTCGTGCAAAATTTCTATTTTATTGAACAATCCTTGAAACAGATTTTTAAAAAGTGATTCATATGGAAAATCAAAGTACTTATAAAAAAAAAAAATCTGGAGTGACTCCACTCGGCTTTCCGAACACTTACGATTAAGATCATTAGCAAGTATTTAAATAAATTTTAATCGATGAATAATTCAAACATATATACCAAATTGAAACTCAATCGAATGCACCGTTTAAACGCTTGCGCACTTTCAAGAATTTCTCCCCATAGGCCATACTATAAAAGAAATTTTTGTCGTAGCCCTGTAGAAAAACTATAAGTCCTATACACACCAAAATCAATACCGGTCTTAAGATGGTGATTTATAACATATATACCCAATTTGAGCTCAATCGAATGTACCCTTTAAACGCTAGTGCACTTTCAAGAAATCCCCCCCCCAAATAAGCATAATGTAAAAGAAATCTTTGTCGTAGCCCTGTAGAAAAACTATAAGTCCTACACACACCAAAATCCATACCGGTCTTGCGACGGTGGTTTATGACATATATACCCAGTTTGAGCTCAATAAAATGCCCCGTTTAGGAGCTATCGTGTTCACTCACATACACACAAACACATATACACACACACATACATACATACATCTCATAAAAATAGCATAAATGAATTCAGAAGATCTCAAAACGTGTAAATACAGCAAAATCTCGAAGTCGAATTTTTCATGATTACAATACTTTCCTTACATGGTACATGTTCGGAAAGTAAAAATAGCAGCACGGGTGCCTGGAAGGCGCGTGAAGATCTTTGTGTATTTCAGAACGGCGGCTTATATTGCTTAGTTAGTCATGAGAGCCGACATTATTTCATAAACATAGATATAAAGAATTAGAAAGTGCATTAAAAATTTCCAACTATATTTGTCTTTAATTTGTAAAAATTCGCAAAATTTATTGTATTCTATTAAAGAATTACTTCTTTGAATTTTATTGAATTTTATTTATCTTCATCTGAAATTTCGGGCTCGGGCTCCGACTTAAATAATATTGTTCGGGCTCGGGCGGGCTCGGATTAAAAGTCTTCAGGCTCGGGGGCTCGGGCTTCAAAAAATGAGCCCGAACTCATCTCTAACATGGACCTCACGCTTCGTAATTGATAATTGTCCTTTCTAGCTGAACAGCCGCACACAGGCGGATTTTCAAATATTCGCGGTCAAAAATCCGATATAGAAAGTCAGCCATGACTATGTCAAGTTGCTTATTTTTTCGATTCTTATTGGTTTCTTGAATCCAATAACAGCCTGCATAATATTTGAATCGAATGTTAACGGTCAACCACTGCTGAAAAGTTTGTCGTCTCCTAAATAACAAATGATTATTGTTTAAATTTGATGTTATTAAAAAGAAAAGTTCTCGTGTTTTATGAGTGTTTGGTGTAACTTTCTATAATGGATTGTGAGCCTTGGGGTATATATTTGTGTATTTAAAATATAGTTACTATTTTCTTTAGTTTTTTTTGGGGGGGGGCGGGCAAAAAACAAAAGAAAACAAATCTTTGTGTTAAATTTCATGTAATGATTGACTTTATGGAGATGGAAAGTTATAAATTCATTACAATCAGGCTACGTTATAAAGATTATACAAGTTCTTCATCGTAGCTTAACGTTTGTGTTAATTGTAGTTGTTAATATTTGCTATTCTCCTCATTATTAGATAATTAATAACAAAAATGAAAAAATACAAAAATACTTTTATTTAAAAGAAAAAAAATAAGGTTTATCTTTTGAGAATGTCGTCATATGTCGTCGACAATTAATTGAATATCATAGAGACTGTAATTCAAAGGATAATTATAAAAAATTTGAAAATCTTGTAGGAGGAGTAAAAATTTTTTTGCGAGTTCAGGATGATTTAACAGATGACTTTTTCTATGCTTTTAATCTACGCCAATCATGGTTTTCTTTCATTTAGCTTAAATGTTAGAAAATTCTTAATGTTTAAATCCATCTATAGGTTTAGGCCAAAAAATTTTTAAAATCTGCCTAGGCGGCGTAGTAGATAACTTCGCGTTCTATCATACCTTGTGTCAGGATTCAGTTCCCGGATTAGGCTTGAGGGATAACTCGTCCGTCCTTTCATAGGGGTGGTCGCCTATTGGGTGCCCCATAGTAAAATAACCAATACTTTGTGCCTTAGTATTGGCGAATGCCTGATGGGCAAGTGCTCACCCTCGGAAAAAAATCCTAACTGAATGTATCCACTTTTATTCGTGGGAAAGTGAATATTTTAAATTGATTCACTATGTTTAATAATTACTTCCACGGACAGTAAAATTCTGTTAAAGCAATCAAATGCTCATTATAAGTTTAGATGTTAAAACATATAAGCCAATTCTTTGTTGTTATATCACAAGATTATTTTTTCTTCCAGAGCTATTTGGGGAACTACATATGGACACGATCATAATCATAAATATAAATGTATTCATATTAGCAAAAGCTTGATTTAAAAATGATAAGCCTGAGAATTTTCACGCATAAATTTTGAACACTTTTGGGCAAACATTTTATTTTTTATTTTTCATGTCTCCATTCCTTAATGCTCGTGCCGTAGAAATGTAGAGTACGCGTTCGAAAGACCCCAAAGTGTTACATGATGTAAAACCACAAAATACCATTGGTAGAAAATGTTAAATAAAAAATATATCTTTTTAATTTGAAGTCGGTTAAAAAAATTGAAAATTCAATTTCATTTAACTTCTGAACAACACGCAGTTTAAAGTAAAAACCTATACTGGAAATATAAATTTTGGGTATAATAACTGTACGATTCAATGAAATATAAATTTTTGTATATCAGACAGGGTAAACAAAAACCACACGTTGTTTGATCCTTGCAACCTTTTCCCCCATTTTTTTCACCGAAGAAGAAACTTTATAATACCGGGTAATATTTATTTGAGAGTTATGCTAGTTCTTAAATTTTGCTATACACCTCGCACCAGTGAGATTTGATTTGCTGTATGATTACTCACTGTATACCATCAATTTCTCATGAAAGAGACCATAAAGATTCTGAAAACTTTTCCTGCGAATTTCAGGAGGTTATCCCCACGTTGAAAAAGCTGGTTCAGAAAGTGGTTTGACCACTGACTCTTCCAGACAAGAAAATCTTACGATATTTGACTGCGAAAGACTTTTGCCGTGAAAAATTGATATTTGCGTGGTGAAAAAACCTGAAGAGAGGATTACGAAAATGTAGGGTGATTCTCTTGACAAATGCTTTGCGCAAGTCTACGCGTGAGACGCGGATGAAGTTGATAAAGAAATATAAACCAGGCTTGTTAGTGTTACCGTGATGTTAACGAAAGGATAAGAAGTGTTCACAAAACAAAAAATTTGTTTTCTTGAAAAACGAATTTTGCCGTGGTGTTATACAAAGAGCTTAGTCACAAATTTATGGTGATATTCCAACAGTTCTTTATGGAACTGTTTATCGAGCTATCAGACTGAAACTGCAGAACAACCCGAGAGTTAATGATGGTTTATTTATTAACTATATGTCTAATCTAATTATTCTGACGGTTTGATTTCAGCTGTATTTATATATCCCATGCGCATGTAACCAGGGCCGGACTGAACTGCTGAAAGGGCCCGGGCGATTCCACCAAACCGATCCCATTAGTCCACCACGGCCGAGAGGATAAGACACTGAACCTGGGAGATGGCGGAAGTGATAAAGTCCAAGCTTCTTGCCTATCGCGCAGCGGTCGATCTAAGATGTGGGGCAATTTTCTCCAGACGTAACGTGAACGCGCGCTAGAGCACTTTAAAAAGTCCTTCGTCCTAGGCAGCTTCTTAGGCAGACAGCCTTTGCATATCTCTGCCGTAACTCAAACCGCCCACCCCGTTAATATAGTGGATGAAGTATACACCTCAAAACCGTGAAAATGCATTTATGTTGATACTGAAAAAAAATCCCACTATCCGGGGATGATATCAGATTTCATATGGAATAGCAGATTATCTGATTAAGGGATTTTTCCGAGCTGGAATATCGGTATATGCATGAGTGATTATGGTGGTTCTGAAACACACACTTTGAGGTCCAAACTGAATTTTTTGCCTAAAAACAAATTTCAGAGTCTAATTTTAACGTTTTCGCTAAAAATCTCGTAACAGTATACTTAAATCACCGTGTTATATACTATTAGGTGAAAAATATCATAAGTTAATATTAAAATGCAGTTATTCTGAAACAGCCCTAATTAAGAAACGAAATGTTAGATTTATTAATTAGGTCTGAAACCTCGATTCGAATTTACAAAAGAGCTGGGGCTGGACGGATTCAATTGTCATGATTTTTTAACAGGAGTTCCGAGCTGGGACGTTCCTTATTTTCTCAATTAGGTGACTGTTCGGGCTGACAATGAATTCTCACTTTGGCTATGGTCCTGGTTGAGTCGAATAAAATTCTAATTCGGGCCGTTCTTGAATTCTAGGCCCGTGCAGATGAATAGCACATATCAGTATCATGCAAATAAATGTCGTGGCAATAGATTGAAATTTACGGCAGCAAGAGCATGGTCGTTCAAAAAGAAATCATACACTTTTCATTTGAACTAGAGCTAAGAAAGCGTTAAAAACTGGTTAATGCTAGAAAAATCTATCTCGTCTATTGACTGTTGTATATGAACTGCCGTAGAGATCTCTTCGCGTTTCTAGGTTGTCACAGGCGGGTGTATTTCTTTTAAAATGCATTTGCTCTGGGCTTTTATATCTGTCTAGAATTCAGTTTTATTTATTCTTCTACCTGTTTTAATAATTGAGGTCCAGAGGACACCGGCCGTTCGTTCGTTCGACTCCCGGATGCGCCAGTCTGACCCTGCATGCAATTGGCAGTTTAACGTCCTCTTCTTTTAAAACGAAGACTTTTTATTATAAATCGACAACAGCTATTAGTTTACTTTAATGAGAAAATAATTGAGAAACTGAGAAAAACAGAAAAGACGAATTTCTTTTGAAGCGCTTTTTCCTATTCCTGTGTTGTGCCAATGGGCAAAAGTTTTATCTGTGGTATTCGTTGAAAGCATTTTAGCTATATCTGACATCTTTATGTTGGTTTTGCTTTATTAAATTTTGAGCTTCAAAATTTTCAAGCAATGTTCTTAAACCGTTTTAGCTTTTACATGTTAAGCACATTCACCACAAAAAATATGTAACCCTGATTAAAAAAATCATATATTTAGCAAAAATGCTTCAGTAAAATTATTTTTTTTTGTAAGTATCTGAAGCTTTTTAGGAGGAAAGAAATAAAAGAAACAAAAATTTTGTTCGGTTAAAATATGTAACTAGGACTAAAAGTTTTGTTATTTGAAATAAAGTTATCAGTTACAGCTATATAAACAAAATGTTTTTTTCTGAATGTACCTGGATTATACATTTAGCTAATTGAGAATATATTATAAAACTATTTGTTGCACTTAAGAGTGTTCCAACTATTTGCGACTGTTGCATATTTTATTTTTTTCAACACATAATTCAATCTAGTTCTTGAAAAAGGAATTATACTCAAATACCTAACGTTAAACATGGCATGAATATGAAATGATTTGGTCTTCGTGACATAATCATCCTTTTTTTTTAAGTGATCATCTGCAGGAGTCCAGAGCAGGATGTAACACATTATACATCAGTCCTAGGCGAACGTCATAAAAATTGAATTCGATTTTATAAGGAAAGGGTTATAAAGCACTTAATAGGGAAGTAGGTCGAAAAGGAAGTATCGTTTTCTTATATAAAAAAGTACCAATTGTGTCTTTTTATTAAAATATAAAAAAAATTAAAATAAGTTGCATTCAATTTAATAGCTTATTTAATTACTACTAAAATAATTACCACTGCAAAATATCTTTATGATCTAAGTATAAAAAGATTAGAAAATTGTTTATTAATCTAACTAGAAGTCAGTGTAGAATCAAGTTTTTATACTGTAAAAAGTATAATTTTCATTTAAGAGCTTGTATTTTATGAACATATTCATAGATGGTGTAATTTTTAAACTGTAAAACTATCGTTCGATCCAAATGATTACATGAATCGTCTTCTTTAAAAACTTTTTCTAAAATTAGAAAACCAAAAAGGCTTTTTTTAAAGTAAATGCTAAATTTACATAACCCAGAAACTGCTTTATGTACATCTCCAAATAACAAAAGAGCTTAACCTTCATTTATCACAGTATATTGTATACTCCATAATTTTCACTTGCATTTTTTTAAACTACAATTTTCATTTTGACGAAGATATACGATTTGCATTATCTCATGTCCACTTTTATAGAATATTATATTACTTCACTGTTATTATAGTCATAAAACAACTGGCGATAAGTACGAAGGGAGTCAAGCGTATAATGCGCATTTAAAAGCAAATGAAAATGCTGACGACCTGAATTTTAATATGTTTCAAGATAATGGAGCTTTTCTTTTAATTGAAAATGTCACTGCAGTGGTAAATGATGTATCTAAGTCATTTTTGCTACAACTGTGTACTTTGTATACTAAATGTTCACTCCCCCCCCGACCCACCTTAAAATTGCATTCAAATATTCCCCTAAATTCTAAATTTATTCCACATTTTTTTAATAATCAATTTATTGAAATAATTTTCAACTTTTGAGTTCATTTACAATGATTTTCAACTGTTTTCAAACATTATTCCTCACTTACAAATGCAAGACTTAAAATTTCACTGTAGATCGCTTAACGAATTTATAAAATTATTCACCAAAGAATTTCATAGTGGATTTTTTTAATCTGATAATAAGAGAAAAAATTTTGCTGATTGGGATCTCCAAAGGATAAAAAATTAAGAAATTCGACCAGCAAAGAGTTTGAAAGATCTCTTAATTTAAAGTTCTTATTTTCAGATGATTATCAGCTGTAATGCTTGATATTTATTCAAATGTACCTAGAAAATATAAAATATTGGTATATTTTCCGAAATCAGTTACTGAAATGGCCGTAGACTTTTGAATTAAAGTCAAAAAGTCTCCCAAACGAAACACGAGTGAAACTCTTTTGTTAAAATACCCGATGTGGACACCACATGACTTCTTTGTGCGTCCATTAAATTGTGCACATTTTCGATGTACTCCATTCAAATTTATTTCCTTTAAAAGTGCGATATGATTTTTCATTTATTTACCCTAAGAGTCTTCATACCATTAAATTTGACCAATGCATATTAATTTTGTTTCTTGGAAATAGAGGATCTCCAAATTGCACCTTAAATGAATGTCTAGAAGTTTTAATGTAGTAAAGGTTTCGTGAGCAACCCTGCAAATAAAATACGCAATTGATTACAATCACAAGGGGAGGTGAGCAACTATAGATGTTACAGCTGTCCTAAATACAAAATTTCAACATTTTGCGGCTGATCGTTCTTGAGTTGTGCGAGATACGCAGATGCGTATGTTCAGACGTTATGCAAAAACTTCTCAAAGTGGTTTCAGGAACAGTAAAAATGAATCTTATTATAGATACATAAGTATTGGGTTAATCGGAAAGTCATGTCGTTTTTTCGTATGTCAATATTTTACCGAGCGTAGGTGTTTTCTTAGCGTAGGTGCTAGATTAGAAAACATTTTCCAAAATTCATAACTTATGGAAGATAGTGGATAAAAGCATTCTTTTCACATATCTTGCGTGATCTCAAAGTAGAAAAGAGATGTCCATAAAATTCTTGCTGTAAAATAAGCCCTCGCGAATGCCTAAAAATCGATTTCAGAACATTTTGAATATGATTCTTCATGGAGGGAAAACGTGACAAAAGGGGGAGGGTGTCCATTTTTTTTAAAGAAAAAAAGTATTATTTATAAAATTATCGCTTTAAAATTTAATAAATACGGATCCTATGCCTAGACACTGTTTGTTTGTAAATCAATACTTGTTGGAAATGCATTTGAGTTCTATGCAAGAAAATGACATTACTTTCCGATCACCCAATACATACAGATGTCACGCAAAAACTTTTTTTTAAGAACAGGCCCTTGACTATCAGTTATTCGCCATTACTAAGGCCCGATGTACTGGCCATTTTATTATGGGGTCTCCCAGTAAACGTGGCTTACGAGATATACAGACTACGGTGCTGACATTTTGGACACATCCCTTTGCACTTGAAGAGTCACGTGACCTAAGCGTGTGGCCATTTCAGTATGGCTATTTCGGACTTAGATGATGACACTCCCTTGGTCACATAACTTTTTGAGTGCAAAGGGGTGTAACTAAAACGACAGCACCATATTCTGCATATCTCGTCACCCACGCCCAGTAGATGGCCTATGCTACCCCTATGAAAGGATGGACAAGTTAACAACCAAGCCCAAGCCGGGAATCAAATGGTTCGCTAGACACTACGCCATTGGGACTGTCAGCAGAAAGTTGTCGTAACAGATATTTCTTTTAAAATATAAATTCTGAAAATATTTGCAATTACAAATATTTCTTTAATTTCGTGTAAGGAATTAAAACAAATTAAACTGGTGTTATTCTTTTTACCAATAAATTGCGCATGTTTAAAAATGCAGCGTGAAAAAAACTTCAGCTTATACACTCTGAAATCCTAATATTTGGGCCTAATTTGCATTATCGTTTTAATGACATCATCATACTTTGAACTGTCATTTTGTTTTCGCATTTTATGTCGAAGCTCATGCTAATTTATTCATTCCTATGAAAGATGCAGATCATTCACCAGATTGAAAGGCGACGATTTTCTTGAAATCATTTAAATTCCCCTCATTAGTGAAACGTGACTTTAGCATTGAGACTTAAAAAAATAAAAATAAATAAAAACAGCTGCAACTTGTCCACAATTTCTACGAAATCATTAGCAGCATTGATAATGAAATCATCGATGAATTGCCGTATTACAACCGCTTGGACCCAGCTGACCGAAGACGCCCTGAAGCGATGCTGTTACCTGTGCTCTTTCGAACACTGAGTAAATAATTATTTAATTTGACCTGAAAATGTTGTTCACATCATCCCGCCTAGTTGTGGAAAACTTTTAAAACATGAAATTCAAACAAGAATATAACCTGAGGAGGATTGGGTTTACAACTTGGAAGTTCCAAGCAAAGCACAAAATCAGTTGGTTAGGCATAGTTGTTGTCGAAACGCATTTTAATATTATGAAATAAAACAATTCTTTACAGTATTGATTACTAGTATTTCTCCGTTTCCAAAAAGCGGAACTACTACAAATGTTTCTATTTTGAAAAGAAGTGATACGTTGATATGGGTAGTTTTCGCGAGCTGTCTTTTGAGAAAGCTGTCTTTTCCCTATATTTCAGTCATCTTATTTTTCGTTTTAATTCATTCTTAAGAAGAAAAAAAATGACGGACCATTTCAGGGAAATTCAATACTTTTACCAAAACGAAAAAAGAAAGAATATGAAAGAGCATAACTGGATTTATTCTCATCCCTTATTTAATAAATATCAAAGCAGACTTGACGCATGCGTAAATGCGGGGAGGGTTCTTGTAAACGAAAACAGACAGTAGAAGTTTATGTTAAAACTAAACATTACTTAATCCTTAAATACATGAATTTTAAGCACGTTCGCTGCCAATCATATTATATACACGAGTGCAAGCTAAATTTCCTATGTCATCTTTGTGAATAACTAAGTGATCTGTTGAAAAACACAGGGTTTGAAAGAAATGTCGAAAGCATATGTTTGAAAGCATATCTCGTCACACTCGCCCAGTAGATGGCCCATGTTGTAGTATGTATTATTCATAACATGAAGCATTTATTATCAAAAACTATATTCCATATGTTCGTTCAACTTAAGAAATTTGTCTCTTACTCTAATCCGGCAATGAACGTATTTTAAACATACAATGTAAATATGCATCGCTATGCAATTAAGCCTTAAAGAGTAAAACTGCTGCGCAAATTTCTCGTGCCGGATTTTCAAGCTATATATAAATGCAGATATTTTATAAATATTTCTATCGTTATTCTGTTCCTGATACATTTATTTATTGTTTGACAGTTCATACTTAAGTGGAGTAAGCTTCTCTTGGACATATAAGAACGTTTCTGCAATGGCAGCGTTCCGTTCTAATCCGAAATTTTTTGAAGGTCGTTATTACCATGCTTCAGTTACTCGGGCATGAACCAGACGGTGTATTTCATTGCATAATCTGATTTTCACACGCAAATACAAACTGCACAGTAAACTAATAAACTTGACATTGATTCATATCATTCCATATTTTTAACTTTGAATTTTGTAGATATACATAGAGATGTAAAAACCGACTACCGAATAAACACGCTTAAGCCTTTCCGTTTCGTTTACAAAATCTATTTAGATGGTGTATTTATTGCAGCAGGTTTTTATCTCCACCACAAAAGTCATTTGAAAGATCATAAACTGTAGATTCAGCTTTACTAGCTACATATAAGTGTTCAACTAATAGGTCATCGTAATTCCTAAAATTACGCAGTTTTATTACCATAAAAATTTTCTGGCTGTTTATTTAATTGCTTTTCTGAATTTATATTAAATACTTCAGTATTTGAAACTGGTCAATTGTAAGGCGCCCTTTAAAAAATGATGAATATAGCGAACACCTTAATTTAACATACAAAAATTTTTATTTAATATTCAATTTCTTTTATTATCGAGCAAATGAAAATTATTTCTGCTTTATATATGTAAAATGATTAATCTCTTTCGATGATATTTAATAACGAAAACTAGTGCATGAAATAACGATTTAATTTTGACCGCGACCGATATTCATATTAAATGTTTATAAGAATGAAATCCCACTGACTAACAACAATGCGACCGCGGCTTGTACCAAGAAATTCTAAATTAAACAATACCTTATAGTGATTTACTATATTAACTTAAGTAACATAAGTGCTGCCAGATTCAGTACACTAGAATTTTCAAACCAAATTTATTATCATATTCGACAGTTACTTTAGTTGCATGACGAGTATAGCTCGTCATTGTGCTGTATGGCATTAAAAAACCTTCATTTTACCGGAAGATAATAACTAAACTGACATTTCAAACATCATATAATCATCCATTTATAGAAAAAAATGAAATACTCCCAGGTGTGGGGATCGAACTGACAGTATCCGTCGAAAACTGCAACTTTAGTTCTGCCTTTTAGACCACTCGTCCTTCCTTCATGCGATGCTAGCGCCATTTTACTGCGTTACACAGTCAGTGATGAGCATATAAGTTCTAATAATTAAGAAGTGTATTCTCCTAATTCCAAGAAAATTGGGGAAGATAATTAAAATACTATCACATTAAGCAAAATATTTTTGAAATAATGGAAGGAATTTCATAAAACACAAGTTTTCTTATGTTTTATGAACTCTAAAGTTGAGAACTCCAAAATTCAAACGTTTTACATTTATCTAGTTTTATAGTGTTGTTAGAGCTTTTCTGTGACGTCTATTTGATTTATAGTCACACTTACTGTAAAGAAGGTATTTGGTTGGGCTGAAAGAAGGTATTTGGTTGGGCTGATTTAAATTACTTAGTTGCGTTGTGACATGAATAAACCAGGTACGAAATACACTTATAGTTGCAATAAAATAAAAAGACGTTAAATACTTGAAACTATTTTATTAAACACATACTATTGAAACATTATTATAACGGGCGGTGGTGGCTCAGCGAAAATAAAATAACGTCCTATATGGACAGTGAAATTACGGTGGAATGATTTAAAAATTACGCCAGCACAGAATTACACATTGGCGAGAACAATAACTTGGCCGAGATTAATAGCGCCAATTCCAGAGCAACCCTAACAGTTAATCCAATAAAATTACAATGACGTAATCGCGAGCAAATGATTTTAAAGTCGTCGCAGGGGAACAACTAAATAACTTACGCCAGCAGGATGCCAAGAGGAAACTCAAAAAGGCCGTTGATTTTGCAAACATACGCAATATAATCTATTTTTAGCACACCGGTCTGAAGAGACGAAACAATTAAGAACAAAAAGAATAGTGCACACAGGGGAAAGTAAATATACAGATTTAAAAACCGAAATGGCAGTAAAATGAAAAACAGAAGTGATTTAGAATTCTTGAATTTTGGATAGATTACATTAAAGAAAGCCAAAGTAAATGATTATTAAATTAGATATGTGATCTTCATCACACTTACTGCCTAACATACAACCATAATAAGCACAGGTGACCATCTAAATCTTTCTGACCATTTGCGTACCTGCCAACTCTTCCGATTTTATCGGAAGATTTTCCACCATAATTTATAAACAGTTTTATTTTACATTAGAATTTGAGACTTATTTTAAGCCAAACTTGCTAAATTAACAGTAGTAGTGGGATATCTTCAGATGAAGTCGTGAAAGTTGGCAGCTAGGCATTTGAAATTGGATCTGTGTTTCCACTCTTAGCAGATTTGAAGTATCTTTCACACTAATCTTAACAGTTATGGAAGATGTCCAGACAGAAGTACAATGATGAAAACAATTATTATTCATGCATTAAAATCCCCACGTGTTTTCCTTATTAAGAATAAAAATGGTTGTTTATAAAATATTTTTTGTTTCAAAATTCGGTGTACGTCTAATTTAATTTCTGCCTATTTTGAAACTCTTAATTTTCCTATAAACAAGCGAAAGAACAGTTTTTATTAAACTAAAGTGATTGTATAGTTTCCCTAAGTTTCGAGACACGATTTATTATGACCGTCATATGTAACTAAAACGGAGGTCATATGACACGAAAAATATATGTTACTTAATTTTTGAGATGAAGAATAAAGATATGTAGGACTAGTTGTTGTAAAACGCGGAAAGAATATTAATTTCCCTCATAATGTTTACGCTGGATTCATTCAACCATTTCAACTTCAAATGTGCTTGCTTAATTTACTTGGATGTTTTGGGACTCATATGTTCAAAATTATAACGGATGATAATTACGAAATCTACAATGAATGAATATATCAGCATAAAATAGAGGTAATGTGGGGAGGATATATAGTCGTTTTTAATTCTGTCTTTTATTACTTCTCTTTACGGGTTAAAAATTATAAGCCATAGGCAATGGTCAGCAAAAGGTAAAATGTCAGTATCTGGTTCAATATACCTTCTACGATTTCCACAAAATTTTGCTTTTTGGCATTTATATTTGATCAGTGCCTATTCTAATTAAAATAAAATGCATGAATATAGCAGCTTCAAATTAATTCGAAATATACAAATATTCAAATTCTAATATAATATTCAAATATTCAAATTATATTGGGTTATAAATTCAAATTAATTCGAAAATAACGATATTATTGATCCTTTAGAGGTGGATCGACTACAACTGATGAAAGATATGAGCATATGGCATGTTAGATATTGATAATTATCAAGAATTCTTCAAGTCGGGGCCAAAATTTCACAGCACTAAAAAAAGTAAAAATAAAAACGATGAATGCCGGACATATAGGTTAGTCATAGGAAAGACATTAAAGAGAGATCAAACCCCATTTTTTTACACAATGTCAATTAGATAAAGATATTTTGCTTATATTTCACTAAAATGTTATAATGTAAACATCTACTTATCAAAAAATAATTTTGTAGAGAATTATAAGGATACGCTTTCCAAATTGAAACATGCCGTTTAATAAGGGCTAAAAAATAGCAGTTTCCAACTGCTCCGGAATGCAATTAACTTCATTTAAACAGTAGTTTTTGACGCAAGTTATAGCAAAACTTGTGGGCTGGTTACAATTTCGAAAATATATTTTTTAAAAAATTACTGTTTATAAAAAGCGGTTGAATATATTCCGGAGAAGTTGGCAACTCTGAAATAGGGTTTTGAGGAACAAATATTTGTATGTTTCGTCAGAAGAGGACAGGTGTGTTCCCAAATGTGTCGTTTAGAGCTACTTGTGCCTGTCTTGGATATTCCCTTCTCAATTATGTTTCTCACCAGGAGAACCTTCTGAGTATTGCACCGAGAAACTGGAAATAACGTCGGCAGGGTTTATATATATATATATATATATATATATATATATATATATATGACAGCCACGTATACAAGATGCCTTTCAGTGGTAGACATTAAGGATATAACTCTCCGGTTACTAGTTGGTCCGGTCACCAGGACACGTTTGCTACGAGGAATAAAGGGTGCATGGAGCACGTTTACACGTTTACGGTCAAGAAACATTATACCTGCCTTAAAGAGAAAGCAGTATACCTTTTTATTGATTCCAGTATACATGCATATTCACATTTCTAATTAAAATGCAAGAACAGCGTTGACCTTGCAGCTGAGTGATAACGTTTGAACTTGTCAACCTTTGGTAATATTTCTCTTTCAAAGTGATACTACCCCAGATAAACTTATTAAAACTAATCTTGGAACTCAGAAATGTATACTAACAGGATTTTAATATAAAGAGACATCGTATGTTAAATTATTCGAATAAAAATAGGCCAAAGGTATCAAATATTTTTGTTTATGCAGTTCGGAATGCGTCTCAATTAAAGTCTGTACATCTAACTACATCTTACTAAAGCCATTCTCCTTGATTGTGTCAGTAACCTTGATTGTGTCAGAATTTATATGAATCGATTAGAACTTTAGTAATGATTATTCAATATTTTATATTCAATAGTATCAGAAAGCGCATGCAATGATAATTATACATTTGCATGCGCTTTCTAAAGTAAAACGCCCACTGCTAGACTGATTTGAAGATGGGGTTAGTTTGTCTAATTTCTCCAGAGCCTCAAAAATCAAACTGTTTTAAAAAGACAGAACTTGGTTACTTTGCTTTTATATTGTCACTAAGTTCAAAAGTTTAATAAAACGAGCAAATTATTCGCCAGCTTCATTATTTTCCGAGTACGCATTCTTCATAGTTTTTTTTTTTTCGTTTTTGAATGTGTGTGTGTGTGTTTGAAAATTGAGAAAATTTATGTCCCTCTATTAGCATCTTAGTGTCCACTTATTAGCATCTTAATTGAACAGAAAGAATTTTGAAAATACTATAAATTAATGTATTTGAATTATACAAATGTTAATTTATACTGTTTTCAACGGTGTCAAATTCCTTATATTCTCTACTTTGGTTTTGGCTCTGCCTGTAGACTTATTCTAAAATTCTTCTTCTAGAATTTTCAATCAAAACTATCAGAAATATTGGTTGTACACATATAGTTTCTGTAATGTATTTCATGTGATAAAATTCTGTTTTTAATTAAAGCGAAAGTAATTTCGCGTTTAATAAATACACAACCAGAAATAATATCATAAGTAAAAACCTATTTACGGAAAATATCTCCTTTTCTGCAACTGTATATATAAAACATATTCTCTGCCTTTTAAGAAAACTGAACGTATCTCGGATAGTGGGACTCTGTTTAAGGTATCCGCCTACGTTCGGTACAGTTTAAAAAAATGTTGCAATTTAGATATTTTTAATAATTTTCAGAAAAATTTACAATAGAATAAGAAAATTACTCAAAAATTATTTATAATTGTCATACATTTGGAGAAATTGGGGATTTTTTAGTAAATTTTCACTAAAATTTGTCTATACGGCTAACACTGTACACACCGTTGTACTAAATGAATCTTAGTTCTTTTTTACAATGAGGTATATATGACAATGATGCTTGAAATGACGAAAAAATAAAGAGAAATTTTAACAGGAAATTAAAATATAGCCTGTTACATGACTGGATACGCATGTTTTTCAAAATTTACTTTCTGTTGCTAACAAAACCTTAAATGGAAGCAAATACTTGTGCAAGAACAAATATTTTAGGTCATTTAGGTCATTTCATAGCCAATGATATTTTAAACATATCCTGAAAAATTTCATTAAAAAATCTTCATTAATATAGAAATTACGTGTTAATGGTGAAAAGAAAATTCGAAAGACAAAATTCTGAGAAAAATGCGTTTAAAGTTCTTAGATGATGTTAGTTCACAGATGATGATGTATTTTTAAATGGCTATAACTTCCCTTTCAAACGTCATAGGATAAAAAGGAAAGCGGTTTTAGAAACAGAAATGTTTGGGGCACAAGGTATGCAAATAATTTTATTTTTGATTTTTTGGCCCGAATTTCGACGTTTTCAGGGTAGGCCCTACGTAAGGCCCTTAATGCAAAAGTTGGCAAGTTTAAGAAACGTCTTAAACTTTCGTTTGTGGCCGTTGTGCGATTGTCTGATTTGTTTTTAATCGTGAAAACAAACAGTTAGAGTATCTAATGTGATCAATATTGTTTTTGTACTCTGAAAAGCATTTCCGTTTTATTAGTTTGTTTTCCCCCCGCTTTTCAGTGAAATTCCGCTATTGGGTGATTCCACGGTAACTCATGCTACGTTGTTTTAAAAATCGCATTCTTAAAGTGGCGTAATAATAAAAAATGCATTTATTTCGTTTCAACAAAATTCATTCTGATTACAAATTGTTTTCTTTTTTCAATGAATCATTAATATCTTATAACTAATTAATTTTTTGAAATATTAATTAAAACTGCTTGGTAACTCATGCTGCCAAAAAAAGACATTGACTTTTCTGCCCATACTGCAGAGTTATATTTCTGCTAAAATTCTGCTTCTTAAGTGCTATAGTTTTTATGAGAGTTTGTATGAACTTTTCTTATCACAAAACATCATTTAGTTTTGTATGCAAAATAGGTTATTGAATTAAAATATACAAAGTGTATGGTAATTCATGCTACAACGTAGATGTCTGACTTTGAAGTGCTGCCATTCTATTAAAAAGAAACTTTTACGCAAAATAAACTGTTGCCAACATAGCTAGAACTCGGAATAATTTCTCACACAGTTTATTAAAAAATTATTTTTTTTTTCTTTGATGGTCCTGTCCGCATGTTCATATGGAATTGCCGTATTTGTGACTTAGAACAAGAAAATGCGGACAAGATTTATGTTATGTATACTATTCAAACGATCTAGTACGAATTTTCTTTAATTATAAGATTTTTTCAATATTTTTAAGAATGGAAAGCCGTCAAACGGTGCCGACATAATTCTTGTAAACGATATCCGGTTTTTATAACTGTTTTATTCTTCTAATGAAATGTAGAGGTTAATTTTTACAGCCTAAATTTTCTTCTTTCTGATTCCTGTGGAATCTTCTTGTAATTCGAAGAATTCAGTTTGGAAACGCTCCGCCGTTAGTACTACGTACTGAATATGTTTGACTGCTAGATTGTTTTCATGTGATGCAAAAAGGACAAGCTTTATTTTTATTTCTACAGAAACTAAAGCACATATTTTACCTTAAATTTGAATTTTGAAGCCAACTGGAGAAGTAATACCGGATGCCCCCAAAATGACCGACGATTTGAAAAACCTACTAAAGAAAAATGGAAAACGGAAGAAATGTACGGTGTGCTGCATTTTGCATAGTTAACCAGGCAATTTATTATTACCAATTTTCAAAATTATTTACAAAGGTGCGCTGCTAACTAGGAAAAACTATGAAACAATGTTTTCAAAATAACCGCCATTTGCAGCAGCGATGGCGGTTAATCCCAATGGGGATAAATTCCAATCTGGGGATACATTTGCAAACGCCTGTGCAAACATTTAACTTGGAATATTCTGATAAGCAGCAGAGAAGTATTGTTCCAGTTCATTTGCAGTTTGCGGATTGTGACGATACACCTGGTCTTTCAAGTATCCCCCCCCCCAAGAAAAAAAAATTCGCGTGGTGTCAAATGTGGCGAATAGGGAGGCCAATCCATGCCAATCTGCATATGCTTTTCGTAATCAAGTACAATGCACTGTTTAGCGGTTTCTGACATTGAATTAATTTCCTTTGAAAATTGCGCCTAGTTTCAACAAAAGTGTGGTCCAGGTGATGACACTCCAAAACGGTAAAAATACGCTGTCCCAGCGAATAATCCATTTTCGAAGCGTGCTCTAGGCAATAATATCGATCTGCAAAGACTGAATGCCTATAGAATAGCAGCACCATCTATTGAGGAGCTTTGTAACTAATTTTGAAAATTGGTGGGAATAAATTCTGTGAGTCCTAAGCAGAATACAACAAACTGCACATTTCTATTGCCTTCCGTTTTTCTTTAATTGATTTTTTAAGTCGTCGGTCATTTTTGGGACACTCGGTACATTGGATGAAAAAAGTACACAAAGCTCGTAGAAGCGTGCACTCTCTGCAACCGCATATTGGAGATATCGGTATTCATGGTTAAAATCTAAATGTATAGACATCGGAATACGTTAATTTAACAAGCGTTTCGATTCTTCCTCTGAAAGAAATCTGAAAAAGCATTGTAAAAGACAAACTATATCATAAGGCAAAGTATGACAGATACCATTTTATGACTTAAATTGTTCCACGCTGTTTCGTAAACAATGCCAAGGTGCTCTTTTTCACATAAAGGAATATGGAATATATCTTTCTATTTTCTGGAATCCTATAATCGTCAAATGTTATTTTTTAAGATGCCTATAGCTCTTCCGAATGTGACCGCTTTAAACGTCCTCAGGACATCTGGAAGTAGAAACACTTACCCGGGGACTGTCACACAAATTCAGTACTAAATTATAACGGTAAACACACGACATCAGTATACAACGGCAAAGATGAGAACATTCTTTTATTTTAGTTGCACTATCACGAAAATGATATAGATTATAAAAAATCATAAGAGTTATAAGAGAGTTTGCATTGAATGCAACATTTATTTTTCTGTCTTTTGCTCCACATTACAAGACAAGCTCCAAGAAGGAGTTACATGTTAAAAAAGTGCATAATTTTTGTCCCTGATACGCGATCTTCGACGTGGATTTTTTCTCTTCGAGATCCATTGAAAAGTGGTTTAAAAAGTATTTATTTTCATATCTCTGAGCCTTTTTTAAGATGAAACACCTAATCTTTTCACTAGTGATGGTAGAGAGACGAAAATAGGCCTCTCGAGTCTCGCAAAACAGCCTAAAAGCTTTGTCTCGTCTTTGAAAATCCCTGTGCTGTAATGTTAAAAACGTTTGTCAGGCCCCGCAAAAAAGCTGTAAATCTTTGTTCCGCCTCGCAAGAAACAGTCTCGCATCCATCCTTACTTTGTACATACTTTAGCTAATGTATGAGACAAATTTACTAATTTTTTGTACGCCTGTCGTATAAAAATTTAAATTGTGTACGATTTAATATGTGAGTCGACAGCACAGAATTCTGTACCTTTTGTTAAGTAACTTAGTAATTTATTGTATAGGTCTATGATCAATATTCAATGAATGAAAGCTTAGGTCAGTGTTTTTGGGAAGCCCTGTATATATAATACATATGCGTGTGTGTATGCGCGTTCGTGTGTTCTCAATATAAGTAAGGTTGTTTTGGATGGCGTGTTAGTTATTAAGGTATTTCTTTTTTCTGAAACAAAACTTATATCGGAACAGACCTGTATAAAAAGATATGTGTCGTAAATTTTTAGAAATTCTTTCGTAAAGTAAAATAAAATCCAGAATAAATCTTCAGCTCATTTTATGAACTTTTTTCGCATTGGAACTGAACAACTGTCTTTTACGGTTGAGGGATAAATAACGCCCTTGACCTTGCTACCTTATTGACCCCCTTGAAAAGTGGGCACTCTTTAGAAAATGTTAACTAATAGAATAGAGAAGATAACCAGCAATTAAACCACGTACCTATAGTAAAACATGCATAAAAAATTCATAATTATCCATTACGCCACTAAAGTAAAATGCTGCTCTTTCATTGATTCTTTTTTTTTTTTTTTTTTCAATATTCATTTCAGTCACGCTTTCTTCCAGTAATAATTCATCGAGTCTATATGCAATTCCTTGAGAACATTTACAATAAACGAGATGCTTATACGTAATGTGAATATAAAAAAAAATCCACACTTTTTTTTTAAATCTTGGAATCTTTAAACCTTGAAAACTTCGTTTTATTCTGTCTAACAAGTGTAACCATGACAGTCCTTAATGCACATCGTTGACAGAGAAAGGACTGATTGTTGTAACCTGTTTCTGTGACACTGGAAAGAGGGTCGAGGAGTTAAACTTGCCCAATGAAATGAATAAATAAAAGGAAAAGCCGTGATGTACTCGTTTGGAAAACATAAATGTGCACGTCACTCTGAAAATCTTTCTCAAACCAGTATGGTGAAAGTTTGACATCAATATGAACATGCTAAGTATGTTTGCACTTCCGTATTTATGGCATAAAGCATATAGAAAAAAAATGATGGAAAACATGGGCTGCAGAACTCATTATTCTGCGCATGGAATTGCATGACTAAAGTTCATGCAATACCATGGCGCTATGGCTATAGTACGTCCATTAATCAACACTTCTGGCTAGAACATATTGGGTTGGAAACTAAGTAATTGCGGATTTCACTCATAGATGGCTTCAGTTGAATTTTTAGATTTGCAGACGATTTACAAATGTAAAACACATTTTGTTATTTGATAGTTGGCAATTCAGCTGTCAATCAGTAAAAAAAGTTCTTTGATCGGTTGCGTAGTTTTCGCTTGGCCTTCGTTGAAAAATGGAAAATCAAAAGGAACATTTTAGTCATATTTTGCTTTTTTATTTCCGCAAAGGGAAAAACGCATGGCCAGCTCATAAAAAGTTATGTGCTGTTTATGGTGACGAAGCCTTAAAAGAACGGCAGTGTCAAAATTGGTTTGCCAAATTTCGTTCTGGTGATTTTTCACTCAAAGGTGAAAAACGCTCTGGTCGTCAAGTTGAAGTTGATGACGCCCTAATCAAAGCAATAATCGATTCGGATCGTCACAGTACAACACGTGAGATTGCAGAGAAGCTTCATGTATCACATACATGCATTGAAAATCACTTAAAACAACTTGGCTATGTTCAAAAACTGGATACATGGGTTCCTCACGAGCTGAAAGAAACGCATTTAATGCAACGCATTAACAGCTGCGATTTGCTAAAGAAACCTAATGAAAATGATCCATTTTTAAAACGATTGATAACTGGCGATGAAAAATGGGTTGTTTACAACAATATCTAGCGGAAAAGATCGTGGAGCAGGCCAGGTGAACCAACTCAAACAACATCAAAAGCTGATATTCATCAAAAGAAGGTTTTGTTATCAGTTTGGTGGGATTACAAAGGAATTGTCTACTTTGAACTCTTACCACCCAACCGAACGATCAATTCTGATGTCTACATTGAACAACTAACGAAATTAAACAATGCAGTTGAAGAAAAACGGCCCGAATTGAAAAATCGAAAAGGTGTTGTATTCCATCATGACAATGCAAGGCCACACACATCTTTGGTCTCTCGGCAAAAATTATTGGAGCTTGGTTGGGATGTTTTGCCACATCCACCATATAGTCCTGACCTTCCACCATCTGATTACTTTTTGTTTCGATCTTTACAAAACTCCTTGAATGGTAAAAATTTCAATAATGATGATGATGTCAAATCGTACCTGATTCAGATTTTTGCTAATAAAAACCAGAAGTTTTATGAACGTGGGATCATGATGCTGCCTGAAAGATGGCAAAAGGTCATTGATCAAAATGGGCAATACATTATAGAATAAAGTTATTTAGTTCCATGAAAAAAATTGTCTTTGATTTTCTAAAAAAAATCCGCAATTACTTAGTTGCCAACCCAACATTTTTGTTAAAATCTTGACAGCTTTTCACACGGATTATCTGGCTACAGAGGTCACTAAAAATCTGCTCTCTTGACAATGTTGACACTTTTAGTATCTAGAGTAACATGATTTAGTCACGTGGTTTAAAAAGGTGCATTTATTGGCTGTTAGAATACCCAGATTTCATAGTCCCTGGAAATTCCTGAGAGCTGAAGCGACTATGAGACGGGAGGCCGAGGGAGATCCATCAGTTGCATTTTATTAAATTTAGATTCCGCGACAAAACGTTTGTTCTGAAAACGAAAGCTGTTATAGAATTTTGAAGCGAACTAATAGAAAATTGGAATTTTGGGTGTATATTTAGTTTTGTCTGTTATATATATATATATATATATATATATAATATGTATCAAAGTATAAGAAAATAATATGAGGTTCTTAGAACCCCATAACGCGTTCTGTAATGAGCGGAATGTAAAAAAAAAGAAAAAAAATGCACAAAAGAAAAGAAAAAAAGCATACATGCAGATGCGGTTCGAATTTTTTAAAGAAAAGTATCAAAAGCCGCTGATAGGGGAAAATGAATTTGAATACGATTTTTTTTTGTAATAAGAAACATATATAATTTGCAAATGTGGTTCCATATGACCGCTGTTCTCATGCTCTAGTAGTAAATGAACGCGGTACACTACATTTTCAACGTACGCTTCCAGGATACCTTGTTTATTCTTCTGAAATATAGCTTAATTTTATTATTTATTGTTGAGATATAAGGAACATATCCTTGACAGACTACGCTTGCCAGGTAACCCCACAACCAAAACTCGCAAGGATCGAGACAGTGGCGGATTAATGCAAGTTTGTCGGGGGGGGTTAGTTTGTCGGCGGGGGCGGTTTGTTAAAAGATTGAAATATACATCCATTTTATGGAAGTAAAATAGGATTGTTTACATTAATTTCTTTATTCTCAGGGGAGGGGGGGAGCGGTCGCCCCCTCCACCCCCTTTAATCCGCCCTTGGATTGAGATCAAATGACCTCTGTGTCCACGCCATGGGAAATACACGAATAACTATTCTTCCATCTGCAAAACATTGTCGCAAGGAATGCTGAACTCGACGTCTAATGTGCAGAGGCGTACCATCTTGCATAAAAATTGTGGAAATGAGGGATTCGTTTCATTGCAGTCTTCGAATAACAAAATTTTCAAACATATCTGGCAGAATAGAACAAACAAGTCATCGGCCCTTTGGACATTTTTTTTTCAAAAATATACGGACCGGTGATAAAAGAAAGCTTTGTAGCCGCACCACTATGAATGCAAAGAAGCCTGTAGACAAGCGTGTGGATTTGTTTCAGATCAAATAGTTATCAGATCAGGCAGTTAGTTTATCTGATTTCACCATTCAGATAAAAGTTAGTTTCTTCACTCCATAAAATCTGCCAAGGCCATGCATCATCCACTTCCATTATTGCTAAAAATCTCAAAGAACAATCTGAGTATTTTAATATCCAGAAAGCAATGGCTGAGTAGGAGAGATTTTATGAAGAAAAAATTTCAAAATTTTATGGAGAAATTTTAAAATCGTTGAGTACGTTATACTTGTTGGATGTGATATTGTTCCTGCACTGTTTACAGCGTGGATATTACTCATCCCCTGTTTCATAGCAATTGTTGAACTTCTTCAATTTGGTTTGATTCCTCAGGTGTCTGGATGAACTGCTAATGTCCTGTAAATTCAAGTCGATTCACTCATTTTCTCTGAGCTAGTTTTGCTCATAGGACCTCATCGTAGATTTTCCAATTATAGTTAGCTCTTTCCAGACCTAAAGTAACATGATGATTTCAGATATGTAGTGATATATAGAATTTACATATTATTCATTATAGTTTTATGTTTATTTCGATTAAATGAACTGGCTGTATGCGTTTAATATTTCGAATCACACACACACACACACAAAAAAAAAAAAAAAAAAAAAAACTCCAGGTTGAATTTCATGTGCTCTGAAAAATTCAGTATGAAATAATTACGCGTTATCAATTTTTTAAAAAGATAAATGGCTTGCTTTTTACATATGAAATAACAGTAAATATTTAAAAATTCAATAAAAGTTTCATTTTCAACGAAAATAAAATAAACTTATCTTCTCTAAAGTGTTATATTTGTAAACTTATCTTCTCTATGCATATATATTTGTAAAGTTATGTTCATCATTTCTCATATCGCAGCGGATGATCGAAAATTTTTGTAAGTTTATGCACTTAGATGTCGGAATGTATTAGAATTTTTTTTATATATAATTTATTTTTAGTAGTGCAGTTTCAGAATAAAACTTCACAAGATTTTTTATTTATATTTGTTTAAACCATACTTATGGCTATTTATTTCGGAGACAACGGTGAAAAAAAAAAGGCGAAAACTTTTCTAAACATTTATTTATAAACATTGCGAGGAAGAAAGATTTTTCGGTAGTTTATTATCTTCCACAGTCTGAGTAATATCAGAATGGCCTGAAGTAGGCCAAGTTCAAAAAGTGCACGTGAGGATGGCAATCGCCATACACACAAAAGAGGTCGTGGCAAAAGAGTTAAACAAGCCTCACGTAGTTATCTTTCTGGCAATATTCAAGAATACGCTGTCAAGGAATGCTGCCATTGTTAATAGTAGTTAATTAGTATTTTTGAACAGTGAAATTCCAAAAAGCTTTCTGTTTTATAAATATATTTTACTTTAACAAACAAACAATATTTATGGATGCATATTGTGCTTACTTTGAACAGTAAAGAGAAAAAAAAACACACAGTTCTGGAAAACAGTGAAAGTAATGGAATAGAGTGATTCTTTAAAAATTAAAGCAACTACTTTGCTAGTTAACTTTTAGATTATTACTTTTTTTGCGTAGTGATATTCCAAAAGGTTTTCTATTTTCTAGACACATTTTATTTAAACAAATAATATTTATGCATGTATATCATGTTTCCTTAAAACTGTAAAAGGGAAAAAACACAATTATGGAATGATCCGAAATACATGCATTATAATGATTTTAAAAATTTAAGTAACTTCTTTGTCCGTTAACGTTTAACTTATTCTTTTTATCTACATATTCACCCGGAAACACAGTGTCCAAAGTTACTGCATGAAAGAATAATACATTCAATTTTCTTGCAATCGTCTAAGAAACAACATTCCCTCCGTCAAAATGAAAATATACCCTGTTGATGATGGGTATTTCTCTTTTTGAGACGGGATGCTTTTATTCTTAAATTTTTCATATTTTTGACCGCTAGAGCAACATCGAGAGCTGTGCCTTTATCTCATTACCCTATGCCTTTTAATGTTAAATGCCAGGCTGGCATTAATACAAAACAAAACACCGCAAAGAAATTACAAAATTATTGGCTTTCCCCCAGTGACCAGCTCTGTGTATTGTTATGAAATTCCCCTTTTTCAAACAGCTAAAAATAAGGCATTTTTACACAACGAAACAATACCGTGACATTGACATTGATCCATTCACATTGGAAAAGAGCAGGATATCAAAGAGGAAGGATGGTTTGTATATAGAAGTGGTAGTTATCGTGAGATTTCGCTGTAATTTGTACAAAGAGTCACTGAAGCAGTCGAGGAAGCTGTCTGTTAGCATTTAGCTTCTATTCTGTCACGAGATTTAACGCCAGCTTAACCTTTGTGGTTAACTTACGCGTTCAGCGTTATTTATAGTGAATGCAATTAAGCAGTTTTATTATATTTACGAGGCTAACATTTACGCAAGGCGTAATTGTGGAAAGTCCACAGGTTCAGTGTTTAGATAGGGTGTCCTAAAAATATTGAACTAGGCTTTTATTACTTAAATATTGATCATAAACGGATACAATGAATAACAAAGTTACCCCAAAAGAAAAGGGCATAATTTTATGGTATCGATTAAAATTCTTACGAGAGTAAATAAAAATAAATACACAATTTAAATTTTTATACAGCTTCCGCAGAAAAAAATTCTCAATTAGTAAAATGTTCCGTGTACTTTAATTAGATGATGGACAAAATTTCAGCCTTTCATCGTAAAATGTTTCAGAGATATATTTATACAAAGTTGGTGAAAGGCTGTTCAATACCAATAATAGCAAAAGTATACGCAATTATTGTTTTCTTTCGTAATTTGAGCAAAGCCTTTGAAACGCGATCTTTGATGTGAATTTTTCTCTTCCAAGGCCATTGGAAAGTGGTTTAAGTCCATATATGCTTATTTTTATATCTCTGAGCCTTTTTATGATGAAAGGTTGAACTTCTGTTCTTCGCTTAATTGGGTGTTTTTTATTAATTGGGAATGTGATCTTACGGGTGCCGTATAAAATTTAAATTTCGTATTTATTTAGATTTAAGGGGACATAGCACCTTTAAACTTCTAAAAAATCAATTTTTCAAAATTAATAAAAAAAATAATTCAGATAGTTGGGAATATATTAAAACAAACCAAATCAAAATCGAACAGAAATTACGCCCGCAGCAATTAAAAGTAATAAAGCTAACATGGACTTTTCCTATAAACTCAGTGTAAAGAAACTTGATTTTCTCAGTTTCTGATTTTTGCACTTTCCCACAAGATTTTAAAAAAAATTATGAGTGGAAAGTTATGAAATTTTTATGTGTAGGTTGTATGTGCATATATTTATTCTCTGAACCTCAGATTTGATAATGGGACCAAGATATTTTATTTTATAACATGATAAATCATAAATATCTCAATAATTTTAAAATTCTGTCATTCATCATGTTATAAAATAAAATATTTTGGTCCCATAATAAAATCTGAGGTTCAGAGAATAAAGATCTATATGTACAACCTATACGTAAAATTTCATAAATTTGCATTCATAACTTTTAATAAATCATGTGGGAAAGAGTAAAAATCAGAAACCAAGAAAATCAAGTTTCTTTACAGTGCGTTTAAACGAAAAGTCCATATTAGCTTTTTTGCTTTTAATTGCTGCGGGCGTAATTTTCGTTCGATTTTGATGCGGTTTGTTTTAAAATATTCCTAACAATCTGAATTTTTAAAAATTTTTCTTAAAAAATCGATTTTTTGGACGTTTAAAGGTACTAAGTCCCCTTAATCTCCTGAAAATTTCAATCAATACCATGACATTCTGTACCTGTATTAGGTAATTTTGAAATTTACTGAATCTGTATGTCTATAATCAATATTTAAAGAATAAAAGCATAGTGTTTTTCAGATACCCTGTATATATATTCCTATATCAAATGTCCTCAAAATAAGTGAATATTTCAAATGGAAATTAAAGAAGAATGGAAGATGATACAAATGTATGTTCTAATGTGTTCTGCTCAGAAAAACTGGGATTTTATTCTGACAAAGTTTTGAAGTTATTTTCGAAGGTCAGCAAGTGAGAGAAATGAAAAAAAAAAGCTTCTGAAACTTCTAAACGTTGCATCTAGTTTAACCGGCATTTCCAGCTGTGACAATTATTGATTGAACAATTGAACAGATTGTTTTATACAGATTTTATTAAAAAAACTGGTTTTTAAACTTGGTGTAGTTATATGTTTTACTGACACTGAGGATCTGTATAGCTGATAATAATTATTAAGAGACATTAATATCATTATTATAAACATAATAAAAATCATTTTTAATTTTATTTATTCAACCTAAACTACATTGTAATTTTTTATGTAATATGTTCGAGCATACTTTTAAAAAATATTTTATTCTAAAATTCAGAACCATGCTAAATAGGTTTCTGAAGTTTATTATTCAAGACTTTTTAATGACAGCCTACTTTTCTTTTTAAAGTAATAAAAATGAATTTTCATTAATTTAAATTTGAAATGAACAAATAATATGGAGTTTCCTGAAACACAAAACATAGCCCACTTTATAAAGGTATGTTAACTTTAGCGCACGCAATGTAATTCCTACAGAGTTACAAAACATGTGACTTTAAAGCACGTTTCAGCGTTATCACACAATAGGTGTCTTATTTTCAGATTATATTATACTTTTTCCACACTTCGCGGAACATCACGAAGCAAGTTGCCCACGAACACGGGATAAAACAAAGCAAATGTACCACAATTTGCAAAGATTATATAACTTTTTAGTCAGCAACAAATGTGTGCGCGTGCAACCTGTACGCCAATATTTCATTTCAAATAACTTCTCTTTGAATGGAATTGTATGATAGTTCTACTTGCGACCACTGTCTTTTTTTTAAAAGGTATAATTTTCCATGCATGAGTTTGTACTTTACTATAATTTATTGGCTGAAGATTAAACACTTTTAATGTGAAAGCACAGAGAGAGAGATGATCACTGTATGCGATTAATACTGAGAAGATGTCCTACTAGCTTTTCATACACTGTTGATAAAAGTAGTAAATATTTCACCATAAAATGGTGCTGAATTAGCTGCAACCTTTCTATGGAGAAACTTTGAACCATAATTTGGTGCTTAAACTGATCGATGGAGCCAAATGATGCTTACACGCTTCTCCATAGAAAGGTTTCAGCTAATTTAGCTCCATTGTTTGGTGAAACGTGGAACTAATTCTATTAACGGTGTATTGTTTGTGGGAGGACAGAATTCAGCTTTTAAAATCCTTAATTCTTAGTTTTGAGTCTAACCTACAGTTTCTTTTGATTGAAATACAGATCAGTTTTATTTCAATTGTCCTTCTGTCAAAATACGTAATTCAGTAGCATTTCTAATAAACAGGAGCTCTTGAATATAGCAGGCTATTACCAAATATAATAAACAGCGTTCGTGTTGATTTCTGTGGCACTGCACGCAACTTTTCTAATGACTAATTTCTCTGATTTTGTTTTAATCTGTAGATGAACCCCAGTCCCGCGGTGGCCTAGTCACTAAAGTTCCCGTAGGAACACGAAGTGAAGCAGCACCCGGCTTGGACAGTGCTTATGAGAGTGAATACCTCTCACGAATGGGCTGCTGTGGGGCCGCTTACACTAATGGGAGCTGGTGCACGTAAAATCCGTCGTGGCTCCAATGTCCTCCGTGTTTAACGCTGCCTCTGGAGTGCCGATTTCAGATGGTTGGTCCCTCCTCTGGAACTGGCTCAAAATTAGGGGACCCCGAGTTGTCAGACTTCCTCCCACAGGGGCTCATTAAAGTGGAAGCCGCCCCTTCTGCCTATCGCCTTCCTATATGGGGGATCTGACACCGCTCCACGATTGCCAGAGGGCATTAACTACAACAAAAACAACAGCAGATGAATTTCTGGAAACGAAGTTACCTGCACGCTTAAAACCAAACGAGCGAAATTCGATCAGTCGGAGCGATTTTTGAGCCAGTTTCCAAAAGTGAGCTTCTCCTTCAGGAGCGGTTTTTCGATCACAAGAGCGGAGCGGAATATAACAATAAGCGAGGAGGGAATTTCTCGGAAAAAACAGGAAGCGAGGACAGGATTTCTTAGAAAAACGATTACTTAACGAGCACTTTCGCAGAAAAACTGGTAGGTTGTCATGGAAACGGATCTCTCCGCAATGTATCGTTTTTTTCGCTCTTTGGGTTTAAGCGTGTACATATTTTGACAGAGAACATTTACCGAAGTAATTTCTGAGATAGAAGATCTAGTACTACATGTTGTTGTTGTTGTTGCTAATGCTCTCTGGAAACCGCGGGGCGGTGCCAGATGCTTATTAGAGGCAGGCGAAGGGCGGAAGGGGCCGCTTCCATTTTAATGAGCCCCAGAGGGAGGAAGTCCGACTCAACTCGGGGTCCCCTAATTTTGAACCAATTCCAGAGGAGCGACCAACCCCCTGAAATCGGCACCCCCAGAGGTATCGTTTAACAACTTGGAGGACATTGGAGCCAAGACGGATTTTACGTGCACCAGCTCCCATTAGCGTACACGGTCCCACAGCAGTCGAGCCGAGAGACACTGAAAAAAAGAAAGGAAATCCTCCCAAGCACTGTCCAAGCCGGATGCTGCTTCACTTGCCGTGCTCTTATGGGAACGGAGTTTAGCGCCCAGACTACTGCGGGACTCTAGTGCTACATTGATTTAACATGTTCCTTCACCGTGAATACGCAGACTTTCTGGTAGTTGATATTACATTCTAATACGTGATTTACTGGACTAAAAGAATAGACTTTGTATTTCGTAAAACATTAGAGTCGCATGTTTAATTTTTCTGACACTTGTGTTTTCTCTAATTCAAATTCCTCAGAACAATGCTTTTCAAACTCTTGTACGGAGAATTAACTGCATTTGCTTTTTCTACTTGTTGAAAGAACACAAAGCCTAGTCTTTATTTACGAGTTTTTCATGGTGAAACTTCAATAGTTTTCCCGACACCATGAGGTGTTACCTCAACAATGGCTACGCTTAACATGTTTCTCACATGCACAGAACGGAAAAAAAACTCTCTTCGTTGTCTCCTTTTTACTATAACTAGTTGCTATTCTATTTCCTTCATTATAGACATCTGAAAGCAGGTAGACACAGCTGAATGTCAAGATTTTGCTTCCCTTTTTGTACACAAAATAATAAAACAATTACCAAGGAATGCCCGATGAGACAATATTGGACTTAAAGGCTTTAATACGCTGTGACAGATGTAATATTATTTCTAGGCAATTTTAATGTCTTAGTATTAATGAAGCAAATACGAAGTACATCAAAAGCTAATGTCAGCTATAGCCCGTGTATACATGGCGAAGAAACCCGTTCAATCAATGCAACTCTTATAGATGAGATGTTACTTCAATAAATATTCTCTGTTACTTTATATGGTAAATTTTGTTTCCAGAGGGTCATCTACTTATTAAAACAAAATTAAAGTAATTTAAATGTTCATTGGTGATCCGATCTTTTAACTTATGCTTGAAATCCTTATGTCAAAAACATGGTGAACATCTATTTAATTAATGTTAAAGGAGAAGCCAATTAGTAGCAAAGCAACTGAAAAATAGGTATTTTATTTCATTCCGAAGACAGGCAGCTTATCTGGGTTGCTTTGGAGCTATGAAAGTAAGCCTCGGAGATCCTTCAGAGCTTGGAGTGTTGTTGTTATTCAAAATGTAGAGCATAATTGGAAAAAAGAGCTCATTATATACATAGTATTTAAGAGAAATTTAGACGCTTAATCCATAACTACAGTATATTTCATTATAATTCATTAATTGAATATATTTCATTATTACTTAAAATAAATTATAAAACCCCAAACATAACGATGATGCCTTCTTTTGAATTATAGATATTTTAAAATTTATTACAAAATGTAGAATATATCTTAAGTATAAGTCTTAACAGCTTTTTTGTGTTAATTAGAACTCAAAATAATCGTATACATAAAAAGGAATTGGACTGCAAAATTCAAGGTAAAGTGAAAAAAAATGACTATTGAAACTATTAAAATTAATATAGAAAGATAGAACACTTTCAATTAGAAATATAAATCTTAACAGCTTTTATTGCGTGAATTAGAATTCAAATATTCCCCAAGATATTTTTCTTTTTCTTTCTTTTTTAGAGTACTGGTGATTTTGATGATATTTTAATTACATTATGGTTTGTTTATCATTATTGATTCAGTACGGTTTAGGTGATAAGATTTCCTTTCTTTTTTCAGTGTGAGGCAGTTGAAAAAGTTAGCCTATTCAATTCAATTCTCACTTACATTAAAAAAAAATTCTTATTAGTAGTTTTTGTAAACGCAATTACGCATATAGATAAAAGGGAAGACATAAAAATAGATTAGTTTCCGTCAACCACACAATCAATACGAAATTCAGAAAACGCAACCAGTTTGAATGAAAATTTTTGGTGTCGAAAATACGTAAATTTCCTCAAACAACTACACATTCGGAAGTAAACATTCTCACGTGCTGTAAAAGTCTATTATTTAGATTTCACAAAAAAAAAGTGCGCTAATACTTTATTGCATTTGGCACGTAATGGAAGGAGGAGTAGGTGTCTCACTTTTTGCATGTTTATAAATAATTCTACTCGTAACAATGCTATTTAAATAAAATTTATAGCCTATAAATTATCCATATGTTGTCTTGTATTCATGGAAGCATGAAATATCAGGAAGCATTTTTTCATATAGAAAATGATCGTTTTCATGCAAATTTGTGATGAGACAACCTACCCCATCGCGGGGTAGGTTATCACAGGTGATGAGGTTGGTTGTCTCATAAGCCTACTGCACAGCATAATAAAAGACTTTACAAATGAACTTGTATTGATCTTTACACCCCCTGTTGCACCAACAGCAGATGACAGTGGAAGATTTAGCACTATATCGTTTGATGAAGACCGATATCGTTGCTCTTGGCCAACGCAAAAGTGAATTTTTTTCGTTTGTTTTTCGTTTCGTTAAACTTCATTTCATTTTTTTAAAACCATGCGAACAGAATCAAGTGTCTTATACTACTGAAATCCTCCAAAGCTCTAATCAGATATTTAACAGATTTGTATTTGAAATGTAGAAAAGGTAATTCTAGTGTTAAGCTACGTAAAAGCTAACTTTTTATCCATGCCAACCTTTACAGAATTTTAAAAATTCAGATTACAATAGCATGTTACTGGTCTTCACTCATTTTTTAGTGAAGTCATGAATCGTGGATATTGTACTTTATTTACATTTTCGGCATTTAAATTTCCGCTAAGAATTTCCTCTTAATCATTACTGATAGTCTCTGAAAACTTAAGAACTCGCTGAATATCGCGTTTACACAGGTGTTTTATGAATGAAGTTTTAAAGGCCGGACTTAATGTGTCTAATTGGAAACTTTTGTATACAAAGCCACCCTAGAAAGTGACTTTTTCTCGCTTTTAAATAATGAACTCTTTTAAAATGTATCGCATAAAGATTAACTTCACGTTATCAGAACATTTTTGTAATTAGAAGTATACCGTTCAATTTAGTAGTTTAAAAAGTGGCCCTGTGTTCAAATAATATATAGATAAATAGATAGACAACAAATAAAGATAGGAAGGAATTGGGCTGATCTTTAACTCTCATTGGTTTCTAGAATTTTCAAAAGCTTTTTCAATGCTCAAAATTATCTTCCCCTTCATATGGTGTCAAGGGATCCTGAAGAAGGTGATAGAGTTCAAACACACAAGTCTGACGCATCTAGCAGTCAAACATCAATAACAACAGCAAAAACAACAACAACATCAACAACAACCAAAATGATCAAAATTGCGGAGGTACATTACCTGTGGGTTCTGAACGGGTTTTACATACCAGTCACACTTAAGAACTCGCTGAATATCGCGTTTACACAGGTGTTTTATGAATGAAGTTTTAAAGGCCGGACTTAATGTGTCTAATTGGAAACTTTTGTATACAAAGCCACCCTAGAAAGTGACTTTTTCTCGCTTTTAAATAATGAACTCTTTTAAAATGTATCGCATAAAGATTAACTTCACGTTATCAGAACATTTTTGTAATTAGAAGTATACCGTTCAATTTAGTAGTTTAAAAAGTGGCCCTGTGTTCAAATAATATATAGATAAATAGATAGACAACAAATAAAGGTAGGAAGGAATTGGGGTGATCTTTAACTCTCATTGGTTTCTAGAATTTTCAAAAGCTTTTTCAATGCTCAAAATTATCTTCCCCTTCATATGGTGTCAAGGGATCCTGAAGAAGGTGATAGAGTTCAAACACACAAGTCTGACGCATCTAGCAGTCAAACATCAATAACAACAGCAAAAACAACAACAACATCAACAACAACCAAAATGATCAAAATTGCGGAGGTACATTACCTGTGGGTTCTGAACGGGTTTTACATACCAGTCACACCAGCCTATAATATATCAAAAAAATAAAACTAGCAGAAAAGTAATTCAAATTGTTATTCAAAAATTACTTTATTTCCATCTTTGTGTTTGAACATGGCCAACTAGAAAGATTACTCGGATATTGTTAACAACCGTTCAGACATATCACGTCTCGAGTAGGATTAAAAATGTGATTATATTAAGAGGATAAGTACATTCAAGGAAATTTTGAAATAATCTGTAATTTATTTGCGAATGGCATGCCTGCTAATTTTGACATTTTTTTTTCCAATGTAGATGATTTTGTACGATATATCAGGATTAACAGATGCTATCACAAGTAACAACAATTAATTTTTAACTTTCAGTGTGCGGAAACTGTAAATGCAGTTGTGGGAGTTGCGTCATTATGAACAAGACTATCTCAAAAATCTGCGTTCCAACAGCGTGTTTTGAAAGACCGAAACTAATGCACACATGGCTGCTTCTAGCGATAGTCGCATTTAAAAAAATATATAAATATTTAAGCGGATAAAATGGTTCCTTGCATTTTAATAAAATGGGGAAAATGATTTTAAATTGTTCATCAAGAGAAATAGAAGGTTTGAAAAGATAATTTTAATGTTGATGAAGAGAATTTAAAGGTTCGTACACTGCAAAAAAAAAGTATGTTAAACTGACAGAAAAAAACTGTCAGCCAGGACGCCAGTTTATTTCCGTATATTTTACAGAAGTCTTCCGTATTTTTTTCCGCATACGGAAAATTTCTGTAAAATAAACTGAGAATCTGTTACATTAATGGAAAATTTCTGTAAAAAAACAGAAATAAACTGGCGTCCTGGCTGACAGTTTTTTTCTGTAAATTTGACAGACTTTTTTTGCAGTGTAACGACAAATGAGAGATTCATAAAGATATTTTAAAGCTACATAAGGATCATTTAATGTTTCGAAACAGCAATTTAGAGATTCATAAAGATAATTTGGAGGTTCCTACAGATAATTTATTGGTTCATATAAAACGTTAAGGAATAGTGCTCTTAAGATCAGCATAAACACAGCAAAGCGTATTATGACCTTTTTTTAAAGGGTGTGGAGAGATAAACATGACACTATTTTTTAAAAAAGAGTTTCAAAATAAATGGTTTTCTAAACAAATTTAAAGGAGCACATGTCCCCTCCGACGCTATGCTTATGAACACAATTCCCTAATGCCACGATCATTTTTACTATATCACAGATATCTGAAAAAAATCTGTATGTGTTAAAGTCAAAGTTTGTGGAATTTTTGAAATTTCAGTGCATAGAAGTAAAAGAAAAAAGTCTGCTTATATGCTTTTAAGCAAACTAAGCAAGATTAAATTCACTGGTTTTGATCAATCTACTCGATCAAAGTTTCATTCGAACTTTTATTACTTTAAATATTCAACTAAATTAAAGCTAAATAATCTATACGAAAGTGACACCATCTGGTAAAAAAAAAAACTGAACTGTTCGTAAACTATTATCTTTTTTTTACAGTAAATAATAAAAATTCCCTTGAAGATATTTTGTATCTGGTTTCAATGGAATAAAGCAAATAATGTGTAATAGCGTTAACTTTATTCCCCCACATTAAGCAAGTACAAATCAAATGATGTCTCAAATTTCCTTGTAACTAAAGAGCTTCGAGAGTCAATTTTTTATTGCATTTTCCGAATATTACTTTCGTTTCTTTAAGGATGGAAAATGTTAGCTGAAAGTGGTATTGTTTTCTCAGCAGTGAATCTGGGGCTCAAACTGCTGAACACCTGCTATCCAAGTCAGTGATGCGAGACATCGATTTTGAAATACGTTCCGATTACTATAATTTGTCTGAAAATGATAGGAAAAGCATAATTAGAAAAAGTCTTTCGCACTTTCCAATAATTTCTAGATAAATTAATGAAGGAAACTTTTGTATAGTATGAAATTTTTTTCAGAATTGGTTCATATTTGGAATCCAGTATTAAAGCACTTGCTTTTGCGTTTGCAAGTGTTAAAATACTGTTTGTGGCCTATTACTATAAGAATTTACATGTGAGTCCCGCAGTCGTCTAGTCACTAAACTTCGTTCTCATAAGAACACGAACAGTGAAGCAGCATCGGCTTGTCCAGTACTTATGAGGGTAAACCTCTCTCTAGGCTGGACTGCTGTGGGACCGTGCACGCTGATGGGAATTGGTGCACGTAATCCATCGTGGCTCCAGTGTCCTCCAATTCAAACGATACCTCTGAGGGTGCCGATTTCAGGTGCTAGGTCTATCATCTGGAACTGGTTCAAACTTAGACCTCGAGAAAAGTCGGTCTTTCTCCCAGTGGGGCTCCTTTAAATGGAAGCAGCTCCCTTTCGCCCATCAACGTCCTATGTGTAGGGTCTCTCACTGCTCCGCGGCTGCCAGAGAGCATTAATAATAACACCAGAATGTACTTGTTTAAACCTAAATGTGAAAATTTAATTAGATTTTCTGTTTAAGAAAAAAGAAACTAGTTTTAGATATGTATATACGCATACATACATACATATGTACAGCTGCGGAAAAAAAAGTCCCACTTGCTCTTTATTTCGGCATTGTTCGTCGTACAGCAAAGTTATATACACCATTCGTTTTCAAATAACGCATACTTTAATTTACTATTAATTTAATTTGCATAAGGGGCCGTCTTCATATTTAATTATGCATCAACTTCGTTTTTCTCAATGGCAACACTGTATTTTGACTTTATTAAACGAAAGAAAACCTTCAAATTACCCTAAATATAAATTTTCACCCATTTTCTACGATAATTTCCGGAGATATTGAGAGTTATTTTTTGCGCGTTTTTAAGGGACTTTCTACAAATTGAAAAGCGCTATTTGTAGGTTCCGAACTTTTCGCTTTTCATTCATTTCACTCGAGAGAGTTAAAAGAAATAAATGTTATTTTCAAGGAAAATATTGTTACCATCTCTCTTAAAAGTTTTTTGTACTGAGAATATCAAGGGGAGAAAGTAGAATGTTTAGTCAGAGGTCCAAATGACCCGTGAATTCATAACTTCCTTGGCTCGTATACTCAAGACTTAAAGGAAAAATGCAAAACGACTGCTCACGATTCTGAAAATCTTTCTAATTTTGAAATTGTTATTAAGTATTTCCCTTCATGGTTCTCTTAGACAGGTAAAATGTTGGCAGGGGTGAGAGGCTGTTCTCTGCTCTTCTGACTGCAAGTATGAATGTTACCCAGCCACGGTCGAACTAGAAGAACGGTTTCATGATTGAAAATTTATTTGTTTGAATTTCATGTAAAAAACGCAGTTATTTTTTTGCTGAGCCAGTATTATCACTGTGTTTGTTATTTCGCTTTCTTCATTTAATATTATTGTCTACAATGAGCAATATTCTTATAAGACTTTTGGTGGTACTTTAATTTATTGTCAGATGAAAATTTAGACAGAGAAACGTGATTTTAAATGTTTTTTGAATGTTTGCGAAAATATGGGGAAGTCCAAAGACCTAATGTTTCCAATATTAAAAAAGGTCAAATTCATGCCTGGAATGTTGAGGATGTTAGTCTTTCAGAAATAGGATGTTGTATTAGAAGACATATACATCTACTGCATCTAATTCTATACCTGGAAAATATTTTATTTGGGAAAGCAACAAGCAGACGCAACAATAGAAGCTTTATAGAATCACCATCAAACTCTAAAAACCTCTAATTTATTTGCTTCAAAATTTGATTTTTTTTTTAATACCGCTATCTTTTACTGGGTTTTTGAGCAAAAGAAATCTAATTTAAGCTTACTTTAAACAGTTTTTAAAATTGTCACTTAATAAATTTATATATCGTCCCTTAACTCATGAAAATAACACATTTTATTTAATATAAATTCAACTACTGAACGTAAAAATTTGAAATTTTGCACAGCCATGTAATATTACTTTCTGCATCTATTTCCATCGAAATTTGGCTAGGTCGCTATTCATAATTTTTTGAATATTAATTTAATAATTCATAATTCATATTAATATTTTATTAAAAAATCATAATAATAGTGAATTATGTTTGGGTCGTTTAGTTCTAATAGTACGAATAAAAATCAGCTTCTTATTATGAATATTATATGAGATATGATTTAAAGTATGAAAAAATATTTTAACATATGGGGAGGGGGATTTTACGTGCTCATAACTCACCCATTTTTGGTTCAAATTTATTGAAAATGGGTATCCGGGGTTAAAATGAGCTAAATTTTTGAAATATGAAGTGAAATCTAGGGGTTGCTATTGGGGAAAAAAAGTTGGTGTGAATTTTAATATGTAGATGGCCCCTTATGTAATTTTTATGCATAGCAAATTAAAGTGTACGTCAATCGAAAACGATTGGTATCTGTAACTTTTCTGTACGACGATCGACGGCCGAAAAAAGTACAAGTGGGACTTTTTTTCTTCCACAGCTGTACATGTATCTATATGTTTTATTTTAAATTTTCATAGCGCGAAATAATTTGCACAGACACTGGATCAGTAGCATTTTTTTAATATTCTGTTAACATTGTCATGTAAGATAAAATTCAAGTATTTGCATTTTTAATAAAAACGCAATGAAATTTAAAGCTAATTACAACTTCACACGACTTTTTAGTTTAGTTATTTAAATGTATCCTTTTTTAAAACTGGTATTTGGATGTAAAAAATACAGGGTGTTTCAGTTCGTTTCATTATAAGGACCTCTTTTTTAACTATTGACATTAGCACTATACTTCTGATTATAAAAAGTTTTCTAAATGACATGCAATTACTTTTTATGCTACACATTTTAAAAGGTCGTGTATTTAAAAGAAATCCAAAAAAGTAACTTTTCGTGAAGACTCAGTATGCAAAAAATCAATGAGTAAATAAATAAATAAAATATGATGAGAAAAATAAGGCCCCCATCTTCGAAAAATAATTTTTAAGGAACTGCATATACTTGAACATAATATTAACTGAGCAAAACTGGTGTTTAAAGTTTTGAATAGTTATCGCCAATGATTAAGAGGCAATTCTTAAATTACGAAAACATATATGCTGAGTGCAAAGTGAAAGAAATTGATTGCAGAGAATTTCCCAATGCCATTTGTCTACTTGCATAGGTGTGGTCAAAGTGAATTCGAGCAGCTTTAACGTAGTTTTATCTTTTATTGACTTCCTCTATTTTCAAATTTGAACCGATGGCGGATACATATAATAAAATAGGTATATAAATCCTCAACTATACAGTTTCAAAGGAATTCTTACGTGCCTTAGAACCAAAATTCTGCCGAAATAGTTCATTTGTGTTATTGAATGCATTATTAAATATTTTGCTATCCTTTTAAATGACTTTTTAAAAATCAAGCTTCATGTTATTCATTTGAATTTTTTTATACAGGTTTGCCATAAAAGTTGTGTTTTTCTATTGTTTCTTACAATTACTCCTTATAAAATGTATGGCATAAAACATAAACTGCATTTCAATAGAGAACATTTTGTTACAAGAGCAATAATGTTACTATAATTTAAAATAGCTTTTAGAAATACAGTTGACTCTCATTTCTAAGAACTTATTTTATACGAGCACTTGCGATTTTACAAACTAGGTAGTAGTCCCGCATTTACGAACTTTCACTTTTACGAACTATTTGAGTGATACCTACGGGCTCGTAAAAAAGAGCGTATCTATACACACACACGGTTATGTGTTTATAGTACTTTCAAATTTTTCCAAATAGCAATTGACTCTAAGTTTGCAAAAGCAATTGTCGAAGAGATAAATCGAGATGAGGTGTTAGCTATTCTTCAGAAAATCTAAAAATTTCACTATTATTTACAGAACATTATATCTACAGAGAAAAAACAGCACTAGACAAAGCATCAAGAAATGTTTAAGAGGAAAAAAATGGCGCAGATCTGATAATTTGGAATTTATTTCTAAAAAGAAGCCAGTACTTTGAGGTCTGGTTATAAAAATATAGCAAAACATATGTATATATGCATATGTATATTTTTAATTTACAAAAAAAATCTTCTGCTTGCTTTTGATCTTTGAAACGTACTTTTCTATAAAGCAGCTTTACGAGAAAGCTTAAAGTGAAATTCCTGCTGCATATTCAAGTTCGGCGTACGACACAGAACCACCAAATATGAGTTCTTTTTGTAGGCCATCAACTTCTTACAGAAACAACGGTGCAAAAAGCAATTTTTATCGTGGTCATAGTTTGAATAATGTTTCTAGTGTAATCTGTAAACATTTCAACCATGTCATATACATTTAAACTGTTGATTTTCTATTTTTCTAAAAGAGTTTACATGCTTCCCTCAATTTTAAAAATAAGTGAAATGGATTATGGGTAACTTAATTTTTGAGTCCTTAACGATGGAAACAGTTTCAAAACCAAAGGGTCTATCCTTTATGCAAGCAAATGGTTGTAATATTAAAAACTTTTACTCTAGTTTAGAATTATAATCTAATTTATTAAAGAATTTTAATTTAATGTACTTATACTGCTATTGCGGATAGTTTAAAAGATGTCTCTCTGAAGAAACAAATCAACTCCCCCCCTCCCCACATAAAGCACACCATGATAATAAGAAAAAATAATAAGTTTAATGGCAACCCTATTTTTTCACATGATATTTGAAACCAGATATTAAAAAAACTAATTAGGAATTTTCATTACTATTGAAATGAAAATATACGGCATATCAGTTACAAAACTCTGAAAAACTACGAGTCTAAAGTTGAAGTTAAATTTTAAACTTCAAGCGATAACTACTAAATTATTGAATGTATTCCATTATACTTTATTTCGTAATGTAATTTATAAAAGCCCACAAATGAAAACAGCACCTTTTTCGGGATCTAATTGTTTTATTTTCATGTTAACTAACAAATATTCAACATATTTCAAAATATCATACACAGGAACACGCATAAATCACATTTTCTTTGTAATCACAATATTTCAAAATCCTGGAAAATAAAATTTGTGGTTCCACTACACAGCCAGATCACTATTTTTTAAATAATTTTTTTATGTTCTAAACTTATTGGTATAAACCGAGCATAGAACAAAGAAAAGCATTATTACACTATTTCTTGATCCATAACATGACTGCCTGCTATCAACCTGAAACCCAACAATTTAAAACCCCTTTCTGGGCCTCTTCTGTGTCACGGTCGACAGGTTTTACTTTCTTCTGAAACTCTTTATGTCGGCCGTATATAGAACTTTCATTGTCTTCCGTATAAGAGATTCATAACTCTTGTTATTACAAGCATCACAATAAACGGTGTATTGCCAGTATCTCATCGTCTCTGGAGAAATTTTCTTGCTATCGAATCATAAATACATAGGCAAAACTGACTGATTTTTATCGTCTCGAAACTTTGGGACGGTTGCAATGAGTTTTTTTTTTTTGTGGGTGTGAAACTGGCTCATTACTGTCCTTCACTGGGCTTTTATTATATTTTAAATATGAAGAAAGAGTTTATCCGGAGAAAAATAAGCACGTGTTATCAAATGATTGATTGTGCGATTAAAAACAGTACAGATATAAATTTTATGTTGATTTTATGAGAAAACGTTTACGTTTCAAAATTAAATTAAGTCCACTTATAGAAAAAAAAAAACTATATTTCAGTTAAAAATGCTTATTTTCACTTTTAGACCAAAATATGGCGCTTAAGACGTTTAAGATTATTTTTCACAAATTCGATGAGTTTCATACCTACTTAATTTTTTTTAATAATCTAAATGCTTCATCTAGCAACTGCAGTTTTAAAAAGATGTCCTATTTATTAAATTTAAACTCTGGGTGCTCTTGTATGAGTTAATAAAAAAAGATCTTTGGATGAAACACTTAACTGAGGGACAGTACAAAGTACTCTATATATTAATGCGTCAAACTAATCTTGAAATTCCATGTGGCATGTGTGTGTTAAGTAATGTATCAAATCAGGGCCGTATCCAAGGGTGGGTGGATTATAGGGTTTTACCCTCCCCGGAAATTTTACTGCATAGTTATTTTTTTAAACTATTTTTTAGGGATCGACCGATAGTATCGGACACCGATAGTATCGCCGCCGATACCTCCTATTTTTTAGGTATCGGTATCGGTTCTTTCGATTCTAAAAGTATCGGGAAAGTATCGGTTTCTGTTGCTTTCATCCATTTTCACCGATACTTCGCTTTTCAGAAGATATCACGCAGGCGCAACACCATTCTAGAATCTTTATTTTGGTAATGAGATGAGAGGCGTCATTTCATTGGCACATTAGTTTGCGTGAGTGTTTTCGAGCTGTGTTCTTTTTTTTTAATTCTAACCATCGCTAAATGGATGTCGTATCACCAAGTGTGGTCGAAATTACTTACGAAGAATCGTTAGATGACAGTTTAACAGGACAATCGTCTATTCTTCTAAATTATTTTGAATTGGTGCCCAACACTAAATACGCTATCTGCAAGGATTGCAAAAAACATAAGTCGAGAGGTAGGCTATAATATTACTTCACTTTTATAAACGTTTATTTTCTCACTGTGTGGACTCGAAAAAGAGTTCATTCATATATATATATATATATATATATATATATACACAATTGAATCTCCCTATAACGAACTCGCTCGGTTCCAGTTAAAAAATTCGCTATAGAGAAAATTTCGTTCTACAGAGATTAGAGATTTTTGTAGTTATTTCAGCAAATATTACAAACTTTTTAGTTAATTCGATGTTTAAAAGTATTAAATTATGACTTTCAATTAAAAATAAATTGGTATTTATTATAAATTTGTTAAACTTACGGTTTCTTACTTTTCATTGTATTAATGAAATGTTCAAAAGTAAAGACAATCCACGAATTTAGAGAATAAAATATGTAATGCACTTACGTTTATTTTAGTTCAAAATTCCATTATTTTACATTGTTTTGCATTCTTTGATTTTAAATTTTCATAAAAATATTCACATTTTAAAAGTCCGCTGAAAATAGAGTGAGGCACATTTTCTTCCATTTGGAAAATTCTTTTTAATGGTTTTGAAAGGTTGAAGCAATATTAGTTTATTCATAGTTTATTCATCTTAACTGGTGAAAATAAGAATTTGATAATACCTTTCAACATATCTGAATGTCAAAAATTACATGACAATTTAACGAAGGAAAATTGATATCTCTTTTGGGAGGGGTCTAAACCCTGTAAGCCTCTCTGTATAATGTGCACTAGCGTAATAGCCTTTCAGAAAAAATCTGATGTGTACAACACATGACTTCCTTGCACGTCTATTAAATCAAAAAATTTTTCGACGCACTTCCTCTAAACTTATTTGGTATGGTTTCCACGGACGGCCAGCAACGTTGAACACCTTTCAGGCATGGAGTCAATGAGGCTATTAATCAGTAGTTGGGGTATTCTCTCCCACTCTTCCAAAACAGCTCTTTCCAGTTCTTGGAAAGTTTGTGGGGGTGGTTGGCGGCCAGCAACTCATCTTCCTAGAGAGTCCCAAACGTACTCTATTGGATTCATGTCTGGAGAACACACTGGCCGTGGCCATTCTATTCGTACGATTCCTTCCTCGAAAAGGAAATTCTCCACCAGGTTAGCACGATGTGGCCTGCAGTTATCGTCCATTAAAATGAAGTCATCTCCGATTGCTGCAGCGTAAGGGACTACAATAGGTCTGAGGATCTCCTCCCTATATCGGTGACCAGTCAGAGGTCTATCTCGAATGATGTAGAGCTCTATGCGCCCGTCAATGGAGATGCCACCATACACCAACACTCCCCCACCGCCAAAGCTGACACTTTCGTGCACGAACGCAGGATTATTCCTACTGCCACGGTCCCTCCAGATGAAAATACGCCTATTATCACGATGAACTGAAAAACGGGACTCGTCAGAAAAAAGAACATTGCTCCATTCATTTCTCCCCCTGTTCACATGCTCTGTTGCCCACTCCCTGCGGTCGCGACGATGTCTTGATGTTAGTCTAACACATACCATTGGTCGGCGAGCATACAGACCTACACCATGGAGCCGGTTTCGGACAGTCTGAGTTGAAACCGTGGTGCCAGTAGCCGAGCGAAGGTGTTGTTGGAGAAGAGTAGCGTTCATATTCCGGTGTCTCCGAGCCGTTAACACTAAATAACGATCTTCATTAGGCGTTGTTGCCCGTCTACGACCTTGCCCTGGTCTTCGGCCTGCATTTCCAGTGGCCAAAACCCGGTTCCAAATCATGGAAATCACACTTTGTGACACTCCAATGGCTTGCGCTACTTCGGCTTGAGTTTGGCCCCCTTCTAACCTACCGACAACTCTCCAAGATTCTGAATCGGTTAAATGACTTCGCTGAGACATCGTACTCATCGAAGCAAAGCAGTCACTGAATGCCGATCAACCTTGTCTTCATTGTCTTTTGTTCAGTTGAAAGTCCAATTTCATTCGCTGCCGCTGAAGCGACGTTTTTGACGTCGAACTCAAAATCAGCATACTCCACAGTTTGAAAATCAGAAAAATTTGCATTTGTGATTCTCTTCTTCCATTTTCGGCAAAAAAAATTTCGCTTATATCTTTATTTTATATAAAACTTACAATATCCTTTAATTGTTTTGAGCTGTGTATCAGTAATAGTAAGGTTTAGCGATTTCTAGCCAAATATTTCGATATCGCCAAGCTGAGTTCAGTTTGAAAGATTTCCTTCTGGTACTTTATTTGGCGATATTTCACCAAAAGCCGACAAGCTTGAGATAGTTTGCGAGATTTTGGGGATAGCCAAAGTAGTCATTGAGCACAGACTTTCAATGAATTGAATGCATCCATATACCTCAATGTATTTAAAGTCACTTGGCTCACCCTGCAAATAAATTCCCAGTCGACTGCTGTCAAAAAAGATATTGGAAACAGTTAGATATTACAATAGTTCTAAATACAAAAGTTCAAATTTCTCCGGGTTAAAGTTTTAGAGTTATACAAAATACGAAATAATTTTTGGCGCCAAATAATTCGCGATATTTCGGCGAAACTCGTCAATGTCGACGACATATGGCGAGATTTTAAGCATGGACCAAACAATGACAGATTATCGCCAAATTTGGCGAGATTTTGGGCATGTACCAAACAATGACTGTGTACAGTTGTATTATATTGAAGATGTAGACATTAAAGTACTGAAATTCTTTTCGGTGGTCCTGTAAATAAACTCTCCAGTAGATTGGAACTAAAAATCGAGATGCACAACTAGATGTTACAACAATCTTATATATGAAATTTCATAATAGTTTTTGAGATTTGAGAGTGAAATACGCACACACGTACACCAAAAGTCGCCAAGCTTGGCGACTTTTGGCGTAGTTCTTGACGGAGGCATGTGACCGTGGTCGGACCCATATCTAACTTATGTGGTAGGACGGTATTGTGCTTGAAATGGATGAATGCCCCTAAAATTGCCATTGACCGTAATGTATTGGAAATCTTTTGAGTGTTCCTGTAGCAGAACTATAAATGATAAAGACACTTCTTTTAATGGAGAAATTCATTTTGTAACTCTTAACAGCATATATCACATCTGAGACGTTTGAACCAATACCACTATAATACGCTGTAATGAATTTCGGGCCATAGAGCGTAATATATTTCGAATCTTTTGGGCGGTCCTGTAGATAAACTATTCTGTCGAATGGAACCGAAAGGGAAGGTGCACAAGTAGATGTTACAGCAATCCTAAATATAAAGTTTCAACATTCTACGACCAATAGGTTTTGAGATATGCGAGTTTAATGAATTCCGCTCCATAGAGCGTAATGTATTTCGAATCTTTTGGGCGGTCCTGTACATAAACTATCCATTCGATTGCGACCAAAAGGGGAGGTGCACAACTAGATCATAGAACAATCCTAAATATCAAATCTCAACATTCTACGACCAATAGTTTTTGAGATATGCGAGTTACATACATACGTACGTACAGACGGCATGGAAAAACTGGCCACAATAGACTCGCCGCTGGTCAAAATGAGTTGCAGACGCGCTTATATGATCGTGCATGCTAGCTTACGATGAGATGCATCGAAAAAAGTCTTAAAATTAAATTTAGAGGTAGTCAAAATCGGTTTTTTCGTCGAAATTTGGCCCCCAAAATTTTTCGGGATCACATTACTTCCTTTACTACGTACAAGGAAGTAAAAACAGCGTCATTAAAAAGTATTTTAGAAATTTGCAGTCAATAGATCACGGTTCATATCTATAGTTATTCTTTTCTGTGTTATACGTGCTGCACACAATTTTCAATACCAGATATGGCATAGTTAACACATATGAATTGCACAAGAATCTAATTATAATTAGGGCAATTACATCATATATACATACAGATAAAGGCAAATCGAATTATAAACACTTTTAATCTTTTCGAGTGTATCAAGCCCCACCATGGCCAAGTGGATAAGACACTGAACATGGTGGATGATTGAAGTGTGAAGTTTTGGGCGGTTTTCTCCGGATGTAACATGAATACACGGTAGAACCCCTTAAAGATGTCCTTCGCCAAAGGCACCCCCCCAGGCCCATGCCCGTGGTGCAACCTTTCCACAAGACAAAACAAACAAACAAACTTTTTAATTTTGTATCATTAAACTGCATAGGTTACGGCATGAGTATTCCAGAAGATTTTACAGCCTACACCTTTATTACCTGCTAATTCTTGCTAAGAATCACAGATGGAGTTACAAAGTAAATGTCTATCCTTCCTGAAACAGCATCCGCAGAACCTGGGAAAGGAAAGAGAAATATCCTGTATCGAAGCGATGATCACCAATTTCACTTAATACATCATCAGAACAAGGGCGATTGATCAGGAAATTGAAGGTCAAACAGGTTGTTCACCTTTATTACTACAAGGAATCTTGCTGTCAAGCAGGAAAACACTTTTCGACGTGCAAGTTGTATACATATATAGATACTGAAGGGTCTGTTTAGTTATTTAAAATTAACCTTGTATATATATATATGTGTGTGTGTGTGTATATGTATATATGTATATATATACAGACTGAATCGAACCTTGAGGGATTCATGTTTTCTTTTATGCAAAGAAATGGCCATAGCAAATTGATTTGAAAGCGTGACATACATTGCTTGCAAATGCGAATAGACATTCTTTCGTTTGTATCTTAATAAATAGTGTTCAAACAATAGCATGTTAATAAAGTTCTTTTCACCTGCAAATATTTAACAGATGTTGTTTTGTTTACAAGTCAACAAACAGTTCAAGGCAAAATTTCAAGTTTTTCCGCTTTGCGAGATCTCTAATTGAAGAATATACTTCAGAATCTTCAATAAAAGATAGCACAATCTATATATTAGATACTGATTCATGAACAAATAAGCTTGAGAATTTAAATCCCAATGCCAAATTATCCACATTTCCATAAAACGTGTTGATGCTAAGATACTTACTAGCATATTAGCATCAATTAATAAACTAATACTAATATACTTGCTATTACTAATTTTTTTTTCCTTCCTAATGGCCGGGTCAGCGGCCACCTTGAAGCTTGAGTACAACGAGGGCCGCAGGGACTGGTCATTTCATTATGGGGGCGCCTATTAGGCAGCCCAACTTTGGCCCCTATTAGTGGCCTCCTAATTTTGAGCCAATTCCAGATGAGAGACCTAGCACCTGAAATCGGCATCCCAGAGGTATCATTTGAAAAAGGACGACATGGGAGCTACGAACAGATTTTACGTGCACCAGCTGTTCACTTTCCCAAGTCCTGGCGAAGCCCGTGCTGCTTCACTACCTATGTTCTTACGGGAACGGAGTATAGTGACTAGGCTACTGCGGGACACTGATATTAATATCTCTACTAATATACTTACTAGTTCACTTTTGGAATAAAACTATAACTAGATTCAATATCAAAAATGCTCTTGGGTATGTGTTAAAAGTATCGCGTGTGTTTTTAACCATTTGTGTTTAAAAAATGTTTTTATACATTTTCAGATTTGTGAAGTATGCTTAATATTCAGTTGAGAGAAGTTTAAGAATAGCCTTATAGGTCCATAAACCGTTACATTCATTCAACGAATATAGTAAAAAAAATATTCTTTTATGAGAGACAAGCTTGTATTTGATCCCACCTAAATCTTTTAGAAGCTCATTGAAAACTAGTCAGAGTTAACTACTACATTTTATATGTTTCTTTCTTTCTTTCTTTTTCTTTTCTTTTTTTTTTTTTTTTTTTTTTTTGTCAATTGATCTTATATTTTGCATTTGAATTTTTATTAAAATTTTATGTTAATTTTCCTCTACAATCACTATTAAAAATTATTTGGTAGTAAGACAAACTTTCTTTATTCGTTTCGAGAACGATGAATCAGTATTTTCTAAAAAAAATGCGATTTGAAAGAATTTTTAGAAATCTGTTTAAAAGACATTTTTTATCAAGAAAAAAGCTCTTCTCGCTTACACTAAAATATAATTTTGATTATATGCAGATTACATATAAAGTATTTTTCTGAGATGGCATAAATAATTTTTCAGCATTGAATGCAAGCTACAGGGTGAGTCAAAGGTCTCCATGATAATGTTTATTGTACAAATTAATGCTAAATATTTATATAACGGGTGGCATCACTCAAAGTCTGCATAGTGGTGTCAATCCGGTCTTTCTTTGTTAGTGTCACGAAAAAAGAAATTAGTTCCTCTTTTCACCATTTGTATAGAGACTTACGACTCACCCTGTACACTGAAATTTGAACTAATACTCATATTAGATAAATTTCAAAGTTTTATTTAATACATTATGTGTAGCTAATATCTCTTTTTTTCTTTCTCTTTTAAAGTTATGGCTTCATGTTCGAAGACCGATTGGCATTTTAATAGGCATGGCATCGCAGTTTGTGCTGCTTCCACTTTCAGCTTTCATCCTCATCAAAGTCCTAGGTTTAGGAATTTTGCATGCAACGGGACTTCTATTACTAGCTTGCAGTCCTGGTGGTGTGACAAGCAACATATTTACTTACTTCTGCGAAGGTGACATCTCTCTCAGCATAGCAATGACGACTTGCTCAACATTGGTCGCCATGGGTATGATGCCCCTCAACTTGTACATGTACGGGCAGAGCCTCAATAGTGAAAGTGTTGTGATTCCTTACGGTAAAATGGCAATCTCCTTAGTTTTCGTTACCTGCCCAGTATTACTCGGCATGCTTGTCCATTGGAAGTTTCCACGTCTTGCAGCTTGTTTAACCAAAGTAATCGTATAGTTTTTACCTATTATTATTATTGTTAAAATGCATAGCTTGATTACTGTTCCCTTTTGCATAGTAAATTAAGGTCACTAAATTTCAAGCAAGAGTTCTGTCTGAAAAACTGCTTCAGATACTACAAGTACTGCACATTGTCTTTGGACGTAACATAAATACTAGCCTGTTCCTTTTCAAAAAGAGCTCCCCAATGCTTTACATTCTTACAATCATAACCTTATGTGCAGATACTTGTCTCATCCTAACATCAAATGCGATAAATCATGAGCTTCAAAATTAAGGGTTTTTAACTTTGGCGACGCTTATGAATCATGTAGCTGAAATTTGCCCTTAAAATTGAAGCGTTTGTTTTGCAAACAACCCTTAAAACTGAAATTTTATTAACACTAGTACTAAACTACATCCGAGAAAATTTTAATCTTTTGAATTTGAAAACATTTGATTTTTTTTACAGCAGTAAATTCTATCTAACAGTTTTAAAGAAGATATTAGATGTGTTTTTAAATGTGAAATTTAAATGCGCAAACTTCAGTTGTATTAACAGATCTTCCTAAAAGTTAGTAAAGATCACATGCTACATTTTCTTTTCTGTTTGGTTAATACTTTTGCTAGAAAATGCATGAACAATTTTTTTAAATAGGAATATGTGTATAGTAACATTTATTTATAAACCTATGGATAAAATTATTCATATTACATTGTGATATAAACATGTACAATATTTTCACATTTCATAATTTATGTATGCTGAGTCATGTTACGATGCATGTTTGATTTTACTTAGATGAAGATAACTTTAAGGTATCTATCATCACAAGACATTTTTTAATGCATTGGAATGCTCAATAATGCAAGAATGTTTGATCAAGTGTTCATTTTTTTCAGATGATCAAACAAATATACAAGAAGATAGTAAATATGTTTTTTGATATGCACTGCGGAGCATGTTCAGTAGTTTACTTAATAAACTTAGCGATCTAATCTTCCCTGATCCGATTAAATCTTAATATCTCTAAATACCTATAATTATTATTATTTGTATCAATAGAAGAAAAATAAAGAATCACTTGAAAAAAAATCACTAAGATGCAGCTCCACAATAATATACATAATTTTTGTTGTTGTTTTGTTATAAAAATAAATGTTTACACATTTCAGCAATAGTACTATATTAAGGAAGATGACTGTTTTCCCAAGAAGGTTACTCCTTCAATTACATTGCTATGAAAGAGCTTATATGGATGAATGATTTACAATTACCAGTTAAACATTTCTGTAAAATTCTACCTATATCCGAGTTATTTAAGAACATCAAAACATTATTTTGCATGTTCTACGTTTATAGAAAAAAATTATGTGTCATCTTTAATTGTTTTGTGTGAGAAGAATTCATGTAAAATCGCGGTCTTCATTTGCAATATCACCATTTTTTGTAAAAGTGCATTTAAAAAAGAGCTCACCAAAAATTCAATAAGTCAATATTAGTCGTGATTCATTGGGTTATCACAGTACTTATTTCATACATATTTTCCGACATTTTCAACACTATTCAGGGAGAACATTTTGAAAAATTCTGCCATTGCGTAACTACTGAGGTAAAAAAATGTTGAACTACGACTAGCTTAAACTATCTTCGGAATCATGGTGTTATAAGACAAAATAATAAAACAATTAAATATATTAAATATGCAACTGTATCTTTTGACGCACACTCACATTTAATTTTACATACTATAAAGACAAAGAGTTTGCAGCGAGAAGACATCTATCAATCTTTTTATTGATACGGAAATGAAAATATCTTAATTCCCGGTCATTGTACTTATTTCGAAGATACAAAAATATTTACTTCTTCGGACAGTTAGCCTCGAAACACAGTTCCTTAACCATAAAGCGCGCATTGACAGTCGTAGAATAATCTGAAAGATAATGCACAAACTGGGTCATGAACACTTAAATATAGTTGAACATTTTACATGTGCATAAAGAAGCAAATAAATATCGAAGAATATTACTGAAAACTAATGCTGCAGGAATATTACGAAAAGATGGACTTTTTGATGATTTGTGGAAACTAATGGTTCAGTTCTTCAAGTTTAAAAAAAATGTACACTTACATAAAAAATTCAACTTAAAACTAAACAACGACGCCCCTTTTTTAATGTTTTTTGCATGTTTATAGCTCGACGAAAGGAGAAAAAAATTACTTTAATTAATTAATAGGAAGGATTTACTTATTTAGCGACACAGTTGTAAAAGCCTAGAATATACAACTATTGGTTTTAAGGACATAGCTGTAGAAAAACAGTCAGTTTCAAAGAAGTCAATATTTTTTTCAGGTCACATATTAACGATTAATGTTTAGTTTTGTTAGTACATATTTCATTAACTAACGAAAGAATTGTAACGCCATTATCAAATATTATGCAGAAAGTTGCAAGTATTTTATAAGAATTCGCTAGCGAAGTAAAATGTTTCCTTCGTGCAAAATGAATCAAAGAAGCATTTTTACAAAAGTCAAAACTAATGATATTTTAAAAGCGAAAAATAATTCTATGTTACTTCTGATAAGAATTTTTTATTGTGAAAAAGGAAAAATACTTAAGGTAATAAAAGAAATGAATATCTCAATTTTGTTGGTCTGTACTGTCAAAATTTCAGAAGATACGTGCATTTTGGGAAAAAGAAATCAAAAACAACATTGTAAAGTTACTAAGAGCATCAAGTAATAAATGTTCGATGTGCCGACCAGGAACACGAACGATATTCATTCTATAGCAGAATTCGGCCCACACTTTGCTAAACCTAACTGGTGTTAGAATTTCGATGGCTGCAGTTATCTTCGTTTTAAGTTCCACAATCGCAGTTGGTAGGTGCGGAAAAATAAATCTTTTCTGTAACCCCAAAGAAAATAGTTGATGTTTCTCAAGTCATCACAGATCATCTTATAAAATTTTAGAATATCTGATTAAATTTTATTTTTACTATAAACACTTTATTGTCATTGCATTTATTAGACAAATGTAATGGTAATAAAAAAGTATTTCATATATTTATACACCATCAAAAACACCTTCTAATTTAGCTTTTTTTTCTGTTACGCAACTAAACATGAAAATTTTCCATCATTGGAATTTAATTTTTTATTAAAAGTATTAAAAATTCTATTGTTTCATAAAGACAATTTTTTTTGCTAAAATGTGTACAATAAATTTGCGAAATTCTGCAAAGCCTAGTGATATGAAAGCGGTAAATTGATGAATCAGATTAGCTTTTTCGGCCTTGAACTCGGGCTCTGATTGCCAGTTTTCATGATTAAATTTTCAGAAAAGAAATTGAAGCTTATTCGCAACCAATCTGTCTTTTTTGCATCTTAATCAAGATTGTAGTATAGGAGTGAATTGGCTAATGTTTGACCTTATGCATTCATGACGAGTCTACATTACCGGTGAAACGATGAAAGGTTAATTAATTACATTAGTGAAATCCTCCCTAATGATTTACTAAAGGTGAGAGCTCAACCACAGAAAAATAAGCATCTTGGCCTACTTACTGCTCAGCTTGAAATCCGACCTCCAAATATCTCTGTAATCACCTTTTCTCTCAGCTCGATGGTCAGTGGTAAGCAGCGGCCTGATATATTCTTGAGGCAATTAAATGTTTTAGATAGCAAAGCAAAAACGTAATATTTTTCAAATAAATTTTACCTAATCTTCATTTTACTCTGCAAAAGCATATTTGGGCTAATTTAGATGTGGGCCTGATTAATTTTTTGTGGCATTATTAACCTTTTCGCGACGGGAGGCGCAAATGCTGGCTTATCGATGAAACCAGCTGTCTCTTTAGCGAGTGTCTTTCCAGGGCCCGGGGGAATTTTTGCTATTAAGCTTAAATCCATAAATTTGCCTAATATGAATGCGTTGTTTAATAAAGCTGTAGAATATATAAATGACATATGCTTTATATTTTTTATTTACATACTTTATTTACCTAAGTTAATTTCTGTTTAAATGCATTTTTTACACATTCTATTCTATTTTCAGTGTTTAATTAACATTAAATGTCTTTTAACATCAAACATTGAAAACGAAATATAGTCACAGATTTAAAAGCGTTCTCGGATACTAACATGAATGTATGACGGCCGGGAACGAACGAGAAAAAGCTCTGGCACGCCAGCGTGCCATCGTCAATGAGTGCGGTTCTTGCTGGCACTTATGCATGAAAGTCGACGAAAAAGGGGCAAAAGTGTGAAAATTAAAGATTATAAAATTAAAATAAATATTTCTAAAGGGCAGAAAATAAGTTTGAAGTTAGATAATAAGTACACAGCAGGATACAAAGTTCGAAAAAAGGGAGTAATTTTATGTTTTATGGTTGTTATAAAACCTCATTTCTTAAAATAATTCTTATTTTGTCATCTCTGGAACTGGATCTTCCATTAGTGAAGAGAGAAATTACTGCCCTTGTCCACTAGACGTTATTTGACTTGCTTGAAAACGACTAAGTTGAAGTGAAAGTTTTTTAGTTTCAGGATTAGAATAAATTTGATTTCTTATAGGCTTATTTAAAATAAATTAGCTGATATTTTCAAAAATAATAATCAGAATGCAACATAATTTATCGATGTTCTTGTTTTCAAAAATTTTTGCTATACAATTTCCTTATTCGTTACAATACAAAAAATTTTATCTCTCTATTCTAAAAAAAAGTAAAGGCTGCTGGCGCTGTCAATACCTTGTGGACCTATCTCCTCCTAAGCCGTCGGGATTTGAGTTTCGACTAAGGTGCCTACAGATTCGAAAAATTCCGAGGAACCTGCTAAGCTGACTTAAATTGCGAAAATCGAATTATTTTAGAAGATATTAATAAAAAACTATAAAAAATAAACAGAATGGTTGCCAGATTTGGCACAAAATCCTTTCATTCCTTTGCAACAAAGCGTTTCCAAGTATCTAGAATCGCGTGAAATTTACAAAGTTAACACAAAAAGCCTAATAAATTCTTCATCGTTTGCACGATCCGCTTGGAAATTTTCATGATCATGTATAAAAATATAGAAAACAATCTGCGCTTCTTTAAAAATCTGAAAATCCACCCGTTCCCTCCTTTTTAAGCGATTTTTCGCTATTTTCAGCACCATTTTATTTCCGAGAGTCAAAAAAGTAAATCATTTGCGTGACAAAATTACCCTTTTCAAGTGAATATGACGTCATACAATTGGGATTCAAATTCGTTTGAAAAAGCTTTTCCAGATTACACAGTTTATTATCATTTTCTTTTTCACAAATAAATCGTTTGCATGGACATGAGAATAGCTGTGTACACAAAACGAAATCTTTCGATTGCGAAAAGATTCCGCGAGTTTCCAGAACAGCATGAAATTTAATTTGGGTATCTCTCTATTCTAAAAAAAAGTAAAGGCCGCTGTCGCTGTCAAAGCTTGTTTGCCTACCTCCTCCTAAACCGTAGAGATTTAAGTTTCGACTAAGGTGCCCACAGATTCGAAAAATTCCGAGGAACCTGAAGAGCTGACTTGAATTTCGAAAATCGAATTATTTTAGAATATATTAATAAAAAACTGAAAAAATAAACAGACTAGTTGCCAGATTTGGCATAAGATCATTCATTCCTTTGCAACAAAGCGTTTCCAAGTATGTAGTATCACGTGAAATTGTCAAACATGAAGTAGAAATACACCCATTTTACGCCAAAATAAAAACTACATGAAATAAGTAACTCAAAATGTGTTACACAAAGTTGACAATTTTCAAATAGTAAGTTCGCAAGGACAACGGGAGTTTAGAATTCGCGATTATCCGTTTTTCAAAATCAGAATAACTAATATCTTGAAAATGAAAAATAATTAAAATGCAGATTATTTTAAAGCTGGTTCAGTCCAGCTGGATTATTTGCTACCAGTAGAAATATTTGGCGGCGTTAACTATGCCATTATAGCAGTTATAGTACACTTTGGATATTTGCTAGCGCGACGAGATGGTATAATTCGTGGTGCTAAGTACGCCAGTCTGCAAACGATTATGTAAATGAAAATATGGATAACGGTTTTCCGGTAACCTTAAATGAACAGTAATTATAGGTTGTGAGCATGTGTAAATCGTCAAATAATGAAAAGTCGCCATTGGTGGCAAGCTATCCTATCTGTTCCGTAGCTTTTATTAACTTTACATGTACGCAAATCGCCATGGGTGGCAAATTCGCAAAGTGTCCAATAGGTTTTACATTATTAAAAATACAGCTGAAACAGATGTTCTGATTTTATTACGCTTTAGCTCCTAATTAATATAACTTTTGAATGGCAACATTAAATATCATTGTGTTTCTGAGGAGTGCAAATAATTTTTCCAGCGATTATAAGCGGAGTCCGCACTCCAGGAGTATAGCTCAGGACCCGTACAACAGGGATTCCCATAACAAAATATCTTCCGTGTTATGAGGGGGAGGTAGTGTGAAGTTTAAATTTTTATGTACCAATGAACCTGCAAAAACCAAGCAATGTGTAACTCAGTAACATTCTATCTGATCCAATCTTCGGGTTTTGTCTGTTGAAATTATGTCTTTTTTACGAATAAGCCTTATTAGGGGCCGAATGCCTCATACGAAAAGCGAGCGTAGCGAGTCTGGTGGCCTTGGCCCCTAGTTCCTTAAAAAAATTATCTTTATTTATTAATATAATATAATTTGAATCAGAAGATAGTTAAATACATTAATAATAAAGCTGTAGAATAGTAAAATTTGAATTAGTTCTTTAGAATTAAATTAACCAATTTCTTAGTTATTTATAACTGATCGAATACAGTGGAACCCCAAATTAACACCATTCAAGGGATCGTAAAGTAACAACGCTATTTGAGGGAAAGTGCTAAACTGGGGACTGGGGTTCAAAGGAAAAAAAAAAGAAGAAAGAAAGAAACAAAGTGCTGACTCTGAAATAAAGAGTAACGTATGCTACATAATTTATATTTATTCTGTTTCAATTATTTAGGCAGTAGTTTTCACAATTATTTTTTAAAGAAATGAGTTTTTTTATTTTATTTTTTCAATGCAAACTAATTTTTGTAAATTTTTGTCTTCACCTTTAATACTTTAAAGGAACGCTTTCACCACTTTCACGGCTTGGATCGCTTCAATCGCTGAGGCAATTAATTGCATCTCCTTTTTCACTACCATTTAGATCATCATACGAGCTTCCTGATTCTAAACAACCTTTAAATACGAGAAATTTTAAGTTACTGACGGGTTTTATTTAACATTACGAACATAAAAAAGTGTTCGGGACCGAAAAACGTTAAATGCGGGTATCGTTAAATCTAGGTTTCATCTGTATGTCGTGACTTTTGACAGGCTGAAAGTATAAAAACAATAAAATGAATAAATAAAGTAAAATATATGATAAATATGCAGATGACCCCTTTAAGACAAAATTTACAGTACACGGTAATAATTAATGAAAACTTTACCGAAATATTTTCATTACCGTTTTGCAATTTCAAACCGACTTTTGTCTGTAAATCAAGTTCTTAAAAAATGCTTCGTTTTTCGAAATAAAAGAATCTTATATGTGTTGCGCCACTTTTCAGATTAAAGACATATTATAAGTGTTGCGTCACTTTTCAGATTAAGCATATTATAAGTGTTCGCCACTCCTCAGTACTGTTGAATTACGCATGTGATGCCTCACTAGAGTAGCATCCTATTATCCCTGCCCAAAACCCTTTATCAAATAGAAATATTGAGTATTTGATGATCTGATGTTTTATTTGTATTTTCAGTTTAGATAGAAACTGAAAGAGAATAAACATATTACGATATTCCAAAAAATAATGTCTCATCAAATAGAAAAACTGAGTATTTGAAGATCTGGTGTTTTATTTGTATTTTCAGTTTAGATAGAAACCGAAAGAGAATAAAAATATTACGATATTCCAAAAAATAATGTCTCCAGAGAAAAGGTTTCTGAAATCAATTTTTTATGCAATTCATTTTGCAGCGTATTATTGCCTCACGAAATCTACGGAAACGTAGGAAAGATTTTGCAATCGGGCAAATAACAATCCATGTTACTTTATTTATGCAAAAATTATTAAGAAAAGGCATAAATTAATTTCAGGCTAAAAATTACACGGCACCAAGCGGCATCTAATGGTAATGGTGATTCTTTTATCTTTTAGAAATTGCTCAATGAAGTAATGTCAAATATTTAATTTTAATGAAAAAAGGAGTTAAAGTCTGAAGTCCAATCATAAGATATTGATTGGTTTGAAGGTTTTCACAGATGTGCAAAAACTAAAAATGTATAGAGATAAATCTATATTTTCTTTAAAAGATTAAAACATCCGATTTCCATTTTATTAGATCTTTTTTTTTTTTAGTCGATAAAGTTTAAATTTATTAATTTTTCAGAATGAATTTTTTTTTCTAGCTAACATTAAACTATATTTAATCTTTTTTTTTTTTTTTTCAGATTGGCAGCTATGCGGGACTGCTCATAATTATTGTGTGTCAAACAATGGAATATTTCATTTTCCCCAACATTTTTAATAACGTTCCTTGGCAGTTATATTTTGCCGTTGTAATATTGCCTTGCATCGGATTCACTTTGGGATACACGTCAGGCTGGATATTCAGACAAAGGCCCGCAGTTCGACGAACCATTTCTATTGAATCCGGAGTGCAGAACGTTGGAACTGCACTTACAGTAGCTTCTTTATCATTTCCATTTGATGTGAGTTCTTTTTGCGTTCCTGTTATCTATATTTTAACTTTTTTTTTCCATTGGTGTAAAAACATGCTTAATTTTACAAGCCATTTTAAAATTTCACGATCGTCTGCATGTCTTTGTTACAGTTTGAGCGAATGAAATGAAACATAACTGATCCTATTCAAACGCCTCCTCAAAATAAATAAAAATTTAAAAATCTGGAGTGACTCCACTCGACTTTTCGAACACTTACGATTAAGATCATTACCAAGCATTTAAATAAATTTTAATCGATGAATAATTCAAACATATATACCAAATTGATGCTCAATCGAATGCACCGTTAAAACGCTAGCGCACTTTCAAGAATTTTCCCCCATAGGCAATAATGTAAAAGAAATCTTAGTCGTAGGCCCGTAAAAAAAACTAAGTCCTATACACACCAAAATCAATACCGGTCTTGCGACGGTGGTTTATAACATCCCAGACAGCACATAAGCTTAAATCAAGCTTGACATTTCTTTGAATTTGACGTATTAATACAACCTTGACAGTTCAATTCATTTTAAGCTTGCAGCAAGCTTGGAGAAGTCATTTGAACTGCCAAGCTCGAATATAACTTGAATACTGCTTGATTTGGAAAGTCACATCCACATAACAAATAATTTATCATCAGTCATAAATGTACTTGACCATAGAATTAAAAAAAAAATATTCTATATTTCCAAATATTGAAATTCTTCAAAATAAAATACAATTATACTACGAAATTGATTTCAAAATCAGTCGTTTGTCTCGATTTTGGCCAGTATTGCCCAACATGAGTGTCGCGATATTGAAAGTTTTAAAACGTGTGCTGTTTTTAAGTTTATATTATGCTTATTTCCCTATTAGTAGAGTCGCTAAATCACACATAACATTATTTCAATTTTGATTCATCTCATGGAAAAATAAAAGAAACAGATCCACACATCGGCCACTGATTGATCTCGCCGGAAAACGGAGTGATAACCATAACAGTCACTTCAAACTTTAGTCACATAACGCAACTCAGGTTGGCCGAGTGGTTAGGACGCTGGCTTACCAACCCTTAGATATCGAGTTCGATCGCCGACGCTTGATGGTAACAGATTAAAATAACTTGAAATTTCAGCGTAGAGGGGAAAATGCGTGGAAAAATAAAATATGTTGGGCGAGTTCGCCGACGGGCGCCCCGTGTATTTAGGATTCCTTTTTTTTTAGGAAATTTTTTTAAGCTTGAAATTAAGCTTGCTATGGTGAATAATACCAAGCTTAATGCAAGCTGGGCAAGTGTAAACTGGAACACTTGATTCAAGCTTGCATTAAGCTTACACGCTTGAAATTTTCAAGCTTAATTCAAGTTTATTGACTTGATAAATCAAGCTTTTTGCAAGTTTGATGCAAGTTTGCTGTGCTGTCTGGGATATATACCCAGTTTAAGCTCAATCGAATGCCCCGTTTAGGAGCTATCGTGTTCAATCACATATATACAAACACACACACACACACACACACACATACATACATACATACATACATACATCTCGTAAAAATAACATAAATGAATTCAGAAGACCTCAAAACTTGTAAATACACCAAAATTTCGAAGTCGAATTTGTTCATGATTACAATACTTTTCCTTACATGGTACATGTTCGGAAAGTAAAAAGTATGGGGAAAAAAAGGCCTTATGTTCAACAAAACCCTTATTTTCATTGTTTTTAATATGATGACTTGAATTTTATAAGTAATATCATAGCTGCAAATGTGAAAACAGTCATAAAGGATTCGAGCGTAAGGAAAATTTCCAGGTTTAGCTTTGAGAAACACTGAGAATGTACTAATAACGAAAAAGAAAAACACAACTCGAAAACAGTATAGTAAGATTTTATTATAAAGTCGACCTCGCTTATAACGAGCACGAAAGGGGCCGCTATATTTGCTTGTTATAACCGACTGCTCATAAAAGGAGGTTCGTAAGAAATCATAAAAATTCACATATACTTATTTTTTTCTGCACAGTGCAAAATAAGTTGGTTAGATAGCTTTAGACTGGCTTATTGTCTCTTTCGTGAGTTATTGTTCTTCATAGACGACTCACATCTCGAATAACATAGACATTTGCACCTTTGACTTTGTAAAATGTTTGACGTTTGTCTGCGCACACAAAAGCCATTCAGTATGTTGCGAGGGATTCACGTTGAAATTCTTCATATTCGTCTTTATTACAGTCGCTTTCATTGACTTCGAAATATTAAAGAAATTTCTCATAATTCTAAGGATTAGCTGAGCTTGGAAGGCGGAAGCCAGCATAACTTTTATTAATCAAAAAAATATTCCTCCCTATAACAGGGGTTTACTCAATAAAAACGAATTATCCTCTCATACAGTTAATATTCAACCAACCAAGTATTTCTGATTTCCTCGTTAAATCTGTGTTCTTTTTAAATCAGAGCTCATTATGTATATGCTGTCTACTACATGGTTCACTATTTTATGTAGAACAACACTTCACATATGAAGACAACACAAACAATCTCACGTATGATACTTTTTTGAGAAGATACAAACAAATAAAAAGTAGATTGAATTCATCAAGCTTTTATACACACATCAGTTCTCCTCTTAATCATTGGCGGATCCAGAGGGGGTGGGGTAGAAAGGGCATATGCCCCCCTCAGACGAACTAGATTCACATTATAGAAGATTGACTTATTTTGTAAATTCAAATGAATTTACAAGAAAGATGAGAGAAAAGTTTTTGTGCCTCTTCTAGAATTTTTATCTAGATCTGCCACTGCTCCCTGTTTACATTCTTATAAATGGACTTGCCCATTAAAGGCCAAACGCATTTGTTGCGGTTCTTTAAAAACAATCGTAAATTTGCCTATAGTCTAAAGTTACTCATCAATCAGTGGCTATCGACAATTGATTCATATATTTTTGAAAATACATATTTTCATGTAAATGCAAAGTTCTTGTACAACCAAGCATCCTTTCAACGTTTTTTTACGTTTCTTTTATTTTTCAGAACCTTGAAAAAGTGCTCCTTTTCCCTTGGCTGTACGCATTTACAATGACCGGAGTGTGCATTGTTATAGCGGCACTTTACCAGTTGTCCCTCAAATATTGCTCCCAATCAAAATCGGTGGAAAGTTTGGCGACAGATAGAGAAGTGAACACTGTGCGATATGTAGAAGAAGGGGGTTACCCGGCGCAGAATAAAGAAGACAATTCAGATAAAGATAAAGTTGATAAACCCGACGAATCTTACATCACAGACACAACACAACTGTGATCCAACAGGTAAACGATTTTTTTTATTCGTGTCCTAATTTGAGAAGTTAGCTCCTCAAGCTATTTCTAAACCTTTTGTTATTGATTCTGACATTTCAAAAACCATATAACCTCAACCTCAGGCAAAACCTCAGGTTTAACTTTATAATAAAATAAAGCAATACTTACCTTTTAAATAAATAATATGTTTCAACAAGTTAAAATGTCAACTCACTTTGAGACGCCCCTTAGATAGACCCACAGTATGGATAAAAACCATAGAGGCCGCTACCACTAAAACGAGATGGTGTAATTGTTTTTACCAACTCAAAACCAGCAAGTAACCAATAGCAGAACCGAAAATATTGACAATGAAGATGAAGATGATGGGAGAATATTATTGCGTCTTTTAATAAATAAATAAATGAAAATACTAATGTTTTAAATTATCGCTCTTAATATTTTATGAATAGATAATGAACATAGTAATATTTAATTTTGTGTCTGGTGTCACAGGTTTATTGCTTGGACCTCTTCCATGAGAAAATCCTGTGTGCGTCACTAACAACATTATGAGTAGTTCGCGGACGAACTAGTTCATATGAACTATTCCTTAATCTGGTTTAGCTGTACATTTTGCTTGTGACTCTGCTTCTATCTCTAGGTCTGTATTTATTCCCATCATGAACGAAACCTCATGGTCCACCGAGCATCGAATACGTAATGCAGCTTATTATGTACTGGAAAGCATAAACTGAGAACTTTAAGTTGTGAACTATCGAATTCAAACACCTTACAGGTTGATTCAAAATTAGTGTGACCAAATTTAAAAGCATATAACTTTTTATGGTAAATTTTAATCGCTTTACCACTAGTTTTTTTTTAATAATGAAATATTTAAATTACTAATCGAACTATTTTTATTAGTGGGAATAAATTATGACTCTGGAATTAGATCCTCAAACCCGAAACGAAATTTTAAAGCTTTTGAAGGATGATTACTCAAATTCTGCTATAAATAAAGCATTTAAAAATCCGAAAAGGCATTTTTCTAATGGATTACTATCTAAACTTCGAAAAGAAATAAAATTTGGCTGGCAATTAAAAGAACCAGGAGGGAAATGTGGAGGAAAAAAAGTCCTTGATGAAAAAGGAAAAAAAAAAGAAGCAGTAAAGACTTATCGCTGTAGAAAATCCTCTGCCTCAAAAAACTTTAGCAAAAAAACTACAGGTACCGCAATCGACAATTTGTCATCAGATAAAGAAAGTAAAGAAAGTAGGATATAAAAAGTGAAAAAACCAGTCTTTCATCAAATTTCTGCAAATACCTTAGAAAAAACGAAGAAAACGTTCTTGGTTTCTGTATTTAACGTTACGCAAAGGTAGATACAAAACATGAAGCATTGTTTCATCTGCCATCCACAAGTGGCAAAACGAAGATGCAATATGTTTCACGCGACCAGCGTCACTAAGACGCAGCTGTTTTGCAAAAGGCAAGTGGGCCATCAAGTGTTATGGCATGGATGGGAACAGGGGCGTAGCCAGAAATTTTTCATGGGGGGGGGGGGTTACCACTACTTCAATTCACATATATGCATACATGTGTGTGATAAGGGAATGAAGAATATACATTTTGTATGGCAAAAAATTCCTCATGGAGGGGTTATGACCCCCCTAACCCCCCTTGGCTACGCCCCTGGATGGGAATATTCTCTCAAAGTTTAACAAAGCCATTTCTTGTAGAACCAAACGCTAAAACTGATGCTAAATACTATCAGAATAAGGTTATAAGCATATGGTCAGAGACAGTAAACTTCTGTGTCCTCAAACTTTGTTTTTCACGAAGATTCTGCACTAAGTCGTACCGCAAAATAAACTATAAAACGGCTGAAAGAGAAAAAAAAATTAATTTTCTTCCTCCTGAAAAATGGGTACCATCATCCCCCGACTGTGCTCCTTGCGATTATTTTTTATGGGGATACTTAAAGCACAATTAAATTGACGTAAAGTAAGAACACTTCAAGGGTTTAAAAAAGCAATCAAAGAGGAAGTTGGAAAAATCCCACCAAAATGGACGGAAAAGCTCTTTTAGCTTGACCGAAACGTTTACGTAAAGTGTACTATGTTAAAGCGAGCCACATTGGGAATTTCTTGTAAATAACTTAATTCAATAAAAATTTATGATGCTCTGAAATTGGTCACATTATTTTTGAATCAACCTGTAGTTCATTCAAACTATCTGATATATTGTTGACGCGATATCGCTCGTTTTGGCGAACCGCCGCCGGTATATTACGTAACTACCAAAATTTCATTTCTCTATCGTGAAATTGAGTGACGAATCAAAATTTACCTACACTATGAAACAGCTGAATGTGACAATGAGGAGAATGATTGAATTTAACATTGGTCCGTTTTTGTGTGATTTTAACGAGTCTTTCCGAAAGAGCCTAAATTTATATTTTTGGAGGTTTTTAACCGTACTGACTGTAATGAAAATAATTTTTACGTATTAAAATAATTATGATTTTTTTAAGCATGATTGCATAGTTGAATGAGAAAATATACAGGGTGTCCCAAAAATAGCTCCCAAACTCTGCACAGCCAGATTCCTCGTTGGAAGTACACAAAAATTGCCCAAAGAGCTGTACCTGTACGATCTGTAGTTTACGAGAAAAATAGGAAAAACAAAATATGACGCCACATCCGGTGCGAGGAAAAACAGCATTAAATTGGACACTGGATTACATATGCGGGAGTCGGTGTAAAGGCCGCTACAATCATTAGATCTGGCACCTATGGATTTCTTTCAATGAAAACGTTTGAAAGAATTGATCAATCGAGTCCTAATTACAGCAAACGGTGATTCAGTCCCTCCCTTTCGTGCTGGTGTATTTATGTGGGTACCAGATTCATGGAACGTAAGCAGTCGGCCATTACACTGCGCACGCGTGCAAGCCTCGATATGCACGGTGGACATTTGAGCATTATTTTATGAAAGCATGTGCAAAAAAAAAAAAAACTATGTTCAGAATTCCAATAAAGGCTCTTTTCGTAAATAACGTTTCTGCTTTTCTCTCGAAAACTACGAGCCATACAGTTGTGGTTCTTTGGGCACTTTTTATGTACCCCCAACGAGAAATCTGGCTGTGCAGAGTCTGGGAGCTATTTTTGGGACTCCCTGTAAAATAAAAACTGTAATCACTATCTTTGGGTTTTTGTTAATTAATTTTTTTAAAACTAAAATAGGGTTAAAAATACCTATCATTTTAGAGGTTACCGCTTTAACATGGGATTCTGCACAACTGGAACACACTAATTCTGATTGATATATTCGTACTTTTTGGACGGGATAAGGCACATGCCATTAATAAAAAAAAGGACTAGCTCATAATTGACTTGTTTATGCATTGTTTTATCTGTACATTCTGCTAGTGACTCTGATTCTATCTCTAGGTCTGTATTTATTCCCATCATGAACGAAACTTCATCGTCCACCGAGCATCGAACACGTAATGCAGCTTACTATGTACTGGAAAGCATAAACTGATCTAAACAACCAGTACAAGCTGAAGCCTATGAAGCTGCAAAAGCGAATTCTTAAATTGTGAAGGGGTATACATAAGTGTTATAAATTATTGTTTTATGTGTCTTTTTTAAATAAAATTTAAAAAAAGTCTGTGCTTGTTTTTTTTTTCTTTTGTAAACACTGCAACAGGATCATCGTAAATTTAAAGTTCTACAAATATTAGAGTCACTGGAGACTTTACAGTGAAAAACTACTCCTATACGGAATCTCAAGGTATCGAATTTTTTCCCCCGGTAAAGCCAGTATTTGTTGATAGTAGTGTGTACGGCAGGGATGGGCAAACTACGGCGCGCGGGCCAAATCCGGCCCGCCGGAAGGTTTTATCTGGCCCGCAGATAGAATTTTGCAGGATGTGCTTCTGAGCGAGTTTGACAGCTGAAAGACGACATTGTGTCGTTTTTCCATGAGAAACTGTGTTCTGCGGAGTGCGAAATGTAAGAAGATACAGAATGGCTTTCGGACCTGCAATTTTCACAGATCTTCTTTGTCATATGAGCAACTTGAATGTCAAGACGCAAGGGAAAAATAAATTTATCGACGATATCTGGACCCATCTCAAAGCTTTTAAACTAAAACCTAATCTGTTTGCTGGGCAGCTAGCTAAGAACGACTTGTCTCATTCCTCGAGGTTAAATTCAATACTCTCAGTAAATGAAGAGAAGCTTAAAAATTATGAAGATGGCTTGAAAAAAACTGCATTTTGAGTTCGAACGCAGATTTCAAGATTTCAGTGCCGTTCAAAGAGAACTGGATATTTTTATCATGCCTTTGGACGTAAATTGTGAAGCAGTTAAGTTCAGATTTGCAGCTTGAATTAATCGAGTTGCCATCTAACGATCATCTCAAGCAGTTTTTTCTAAATACGCAAAAGTTAGTTTTACAAATCATTATCGAAAGTAAGCTTCCCAAATTTAATATCTCACGCTCAGAATATCAGTGCTAGGTTTGCTTCATATTATATATGTGAACAAGTGTTTTCAACTATGAACCTTAGAAAGAATTCTTTCAGAAGTAGACTGACAGATGAGCATTTAGTCTCGTTCCCTAGATTCAATACATCTCACTTCGAACCTCAATATAAGGAACTTTTAAAAATGAAATAGGAATTTCATTCATCTCATTAACATATTTAAATTGTAATACTTGTATATTGTTTTTAAAATTTTAGAAAAATGTATCTTGGCCCGCCAAACTTTTTTTTTCCCATTTTTGGCCCGCGACCGAAAAAGTTTGCCCATCCCTGGTGTACGGCATTTTATAAAAACGTAAAGCAAGGATATAATCTTAAAGCATATATGTACATGTAATAAAATATCTGTTAATTATTGTTTCATCTTATGTTTATTTAAAAAAGATCTAACAAACACATGAAAATAATCTGAAATGAAATCATGTTCGATGCTTGGACACGAAATAAAAAATTGTCGTAAAGTTACATACTGTTTTTAAACGAAATTAAAGATAAGATCATTGCGGTGTCTACATTTGTAATGAGATAAATAATCTACCAGTCTAAAGATTTGAATAAACAAAATAAATGATGCTGAAACACATATTTGCTCCTTTTCATGGAGTTGTAATTTTCATGTTGAAAAAAAAAATAAATAAAAAATAAAACCACTAATGTTTGAAATTTTAATTTATCGGGAATCTTAAAAAATCGTTTTTGCTTTTGTTACGTAAAATTGTACTGAATTTAGCTCTTCGCATAATTAGAAAATTAATAAAATATTAATTTCATTTCATTTACGTGATTAGACATATTTTCCGTTTAATCCTGTGGATTATATGATTTTCAGTCTTAGAAATTATAAAACTAGGAAATATTCTTTCTTTAAGACAGAATTCCGACTAATAAAGATTCCGTTTAGAATAGCAATTTTAAACTAAATTATCAAATTTCAGAACATCTGTTTCCTTTTTTATGATGCTAGATATTAAGTATATTGAAATTATACACCATTTAAAATATAGGCGGATTGCCAATGAAGGGTCCAACATTTTAAAGCTATATTTACAAAACTACAGACGAAACACGCATTTCGGTAAAAAGTAATGAAAAACAGTACTGCAAAGTTACTAATAGCATGTTAAATGTGACGAAAAACCAGAAGCAGTGATATCCAGTCTGCAGCAAAATTCGTCCCACGCTTTTTTTCATTACGTTGTTACTGTTTCGATATCTGCTGTTATTCTCGTTTACAGTTCCACGGAAAAAACTTTTACTGCAAAAAAACACCCTTTCATGTTGCCCCAAAGAAAATGATCGCTGAAAGTAAAGTCGGGCCTTCTTGCAGGCCAATAACGAAGTCCGAACGGCCGAACATCGTCGAAATCGGGTTAAAATCTGTTCTGTGTTAAAAAAGAAAAGAAAGCAATAGGAAACGTCATAGCTTGTCACTAAAAATGTGTGAAGTGGAGTCCTGTCTTGTATTGTTTAAAGATATAGCTTTGCATAAATGTTTCATACTTAGTTTTCTGTTAGCAAAATAGTAAAATAAATATGAAGTAAATTACTTACAGACGCAAACTAACGGCATACATCGTACATGTGTGATGCTTCATATATATCTTTGAAGGAACTACCCACTAAAGAATTATTACCGAATTATCCTTTCTAAACTTTCCGAAAATAAAAACTTGGGCAAACAATAAAATATGATTTTCATGATTTAGGTATAAACAACTATAAATAATATAAACAAACTTTTAAAAAAATGTTGAACTCAATCAATCAAATTTTACTTAAAATATTTCCTGTTGTGTATCTAAATTACGTTTCTAACATTTAATTCTTAATTTAATGCAGAAAATTATTGGATGTTGCTCCTGTAGCCTAAGAAAGCTCTTTTGATTAATTTAGTCAAACTAAATTCAAATTTTCATTAAAATTAAAACGTTAATTTACAAGGTGTGTCCGAAGAGATCGGTGAATGTTGTAATAAAATAAAGTAAACATATGAGTTACAAACAAAATACCTTTTCTGGCTTCCAAAGTACTCACCATTAGCTACAAAAGTACTTTTGACATCAGTTGTATAGCTGCTGGAAACTGTTTGAAAATGTTCCTTTTGGAATCGCTCTAAGCACCTTTGTCACGTGTTGCTGGATCTGTTGTCATTGCCACACATTGTCATTAAACCGTAGGCATTTCAAGAGTTCTTTGTGGGGGAGTGGAACAAGAAGTCTGCGGGTACCAGATCTGGAGAATATGGAGGATGTCCAAGAATTGATTTATGGAACATATCTTCGACACTTTCCTTTTCGTCCCTAAAGCGTTTAAAGCACCCAAAAAGGCCCAGTTTTACTCTCTGCTTCCACACTATACACTTTTATTACCATTTCATGTGTCTTCATCACCGTTTTGCCTAATTTGAAGCAAAATTTGATGTTCAGCCATCGCTCCTTATCCGAATGACATGCCATTTTACAATGACTGCATTAAATTGATCATTCCCCCACTTCCGTATAACTATCCTTATTCGAGCGCTAGGGGGCATTAGTTATCCTGTCTTTCACTGCGTATGCGCATGCACAGCATCCTAAATAGTGCAGATTTTAAAATATGGTACCATTCACCGAACTTTTCGGGCACACCTTGTACAATTTTTGAAAAATAAACTTCTCTTTCCGTGTAATCTTCACTGCTTTCATCATTTATTTGGGTGTTCTCAATAAGCTCGTAGGCAGATTAAATATCTAAAGTAATGTTCAAAGGAAATCACGAAAGCTGTAACAAGTGGAAGTGGTGGCAGTGGAAAGTGTTTGAAATGAGTTCTTTGCTTTAAATACAAATAAAGATTGAGGAAAATACATTTTAAGAAATTTCTTCCTTCTTCAATCGCTGAATGTTCATCTATCCAATAGCGTATATAGGTTTCATTTTATGGGGGGAGGGCAATGAGGTAACTTAAACCTTATTTTTACTAGAGTTAGTATAAATATTTTAAAGTAGCTGTTTTTTAATAACTTCTTTACATTTTCCGGGCGGGCCCGGGCTCCCTCGCCGCCCCCCTTACATACGCCCCTGAATCAACCAACAGCAAAACAGTAAATATTAGTTTCCTTTTCGTTTTTTTGCTTTGTTATAGGTTAATAAATATTTCCCGTCAGTCAAAATATTGTTAATTTTGTGTTTCCTTAACGTAATACATATTTTCAAACAAGTATTCACGCGTAAGTCAAATTTCCTATTTCAGTTTCGTATTTTAGATATTGTTTTCCTTAATAGTGAATCATACCATAATTACTCACAAAAATTAAACACGGCGCGGTAAAATGCGAAAAAATCGAAAAGTACTGCTTTTATTGACAAGAATTGCTACAATTAAGTATATCTGTTTATTACTGAAACAAAATAAATATAGTTTTAAAAAAAAAACTAAAAAACACGCTTTAGTGATAAATTGAACTAACTAAAGAGTGAAAAATAATTCTTAATATAGAAATAAATTAATGAACGAAAAATAGCATTATTGTGAAAAAAGTGTGGGTCGCTTTGTGCTACATTTTTTGTATCATTTTTGTACGAATCGTACCGATCGAATATTCACAAGAACTGATATATGGAGCACCCCACGCTTTTCTCACAATAATACTATTTTTCGTTCATTAATTTATTTCTATATTAAGAGTTAGTTCACTTTTTAGTTAGTTCAATTTATCACTAAAGCTTGTTTTTTAGTTTTTTGTTCTAGCGTAAATTGCGATGAAAACGGGTACAGGAAACTCTAAAAAAATGGCACGCATCCTCTACCTCCATAACTGAAATTTGCCCGAAGTTGGCATTTTAAAGAAATTAAAAGCAAAGAAATAAACAAAAAAACTAATAAGTAGTCATAAATAGAAAATATTAAAGTATCTTTTCATGTTTGAATGATTTCTTTTTAGAAGAGGTCTGCGTTGCAATGAAATTCACGGCGGCGGCGTAACGCACTCAGAAACCCGGCGGCAGCGCTCCTCGGCCAGGGAAATTTTTTTAAGAACATAATTAAAAATGGATGTATGCGTGTTTATATATATATATATATATATATATATATATATATATATATATATATATATATATACAGGGTGTCCAGCTTTAATATGATACAATAGCTAATTCCCGAACCGTTCGGTTTAGATATGCACTTCCAATTTGAAAAATGTTTTTAAAAAGGTAAATAATGTTTTTACGTGCTTTTCGAACCAAAAAACCCATTTAGAAAAAAATTACAAAAACTAAATTTTTATACGGTCCCCAGGTCCTATCACTTATATTTAGGAAAAGATGCAGTACACAAAAACAAAGTAAACACAAAAAATTTCCTTTTATTACGATAAAAACTGACCGAGTTATGGAACTTTGAAAATCATACATTTCATCCAATTTCTCTGCTATTTTCAGGAAGCTAGTAAGGGACCGTCTTGAATCGAAATGAAGCCGGTCCTAGAATCGAAATGAAGCCGATATAGTAGAGAGAGAAAGAGACTAGAAGACAACACATAGATCATGTCCATAGAATAGCAAAAGTTTACTTACTAAGAACTAAGCTCAAAAAAAGAACCACTGGTCAGAATGACTTCCAATTTGAACTGAATATACTGGAAGAAGGGGAAACGATTTGGCATAATAAAAAAAGTTCCAAAATGTATCAACAGATGGTTCTCTAAGCGGCATACTATGAAAATTAATTAAAAGAAACGCATGCGCACCACACGTTGCATGTGGTATAAAAGCGCCGGGTATGTGGCGTTCCCATCATATCGTATCTGAGTATAACTTGTCACGAGTCTCTCAATGAAGGATCGCGCTCTTCTGGTAAAGCTCTTCTACAAGAACGACGACTGTGCGCTTGCAGCTTTAAAGAAATTCCGGTCATTAAAGGGAATGAAATAAGGCCGCGGTCCAATTTCTGCAAAGGGTCTAAAGATTATGATTCAGAAATTTGAAGAAACAGGTTTTTTGAAATGAAATCTGGTAGAGGGAGGAAATCAATTGCTTCGACATCAGCAATGGACGATGTGGCCACAGCATTAGAGGAAGGGACGAGCATTGGTGGGCAAACGTGCAGTGCACGTGGTATTGCCCTAGGTTTAGACATGCCTGCGAGTACGGTGCACAAAATTATACGCACTATCCTGTATTGCTATCCATACAAAATGAAACATGTTCAGGAGTTACTTCCTGCTGGCCTGCCAAGAAGAGAGGCGTTTGCTCTGGAATTTCTCGCTCGCATTAGTGGACAATGAATGGCCATGGAACATTTTGTGGACAGATGAAGCCCATTTCCACCTCCACGGGTTTGTCAATACTTAAAATTGCAGGATATGGGTGTGGTGAAGTGAAACAGCAGTAAAATATAATTTTGAGACGGTTCCCATGGGAAGACCACACAAGTGGACCGTAAATTAGAAGAGGCGCCAGGCAATGGACAGTCTGGACACTATAGCACAATGAACTGTCAACGTTAAAATATTTATGGCCGAAAATATTTATGGCCGAAAATGATATGCAAATTTGGCGGGGTATATTCCCGAATGATCCACCTACATGTCTGGGATTCGACGAGAGGATGCATTAATTCCCCGATACGAACAAATCAGAAACTCCAGCCAATGATGTAAGAGGGGGTAAGAAAAGAGGAAACAACCCCGTGAGAGAAGAAAAAAAAAGACGACAGAACGAGTGTGCTAAAAAAAGAAAAAGAAGCAGAAGAGAGTTTGAAAAAGGTGTGAACGGACTTAAAAAATCAGTGTGTGCTTCGAATCAATATGATCAAGTTGTGTTCAAAAGAAACATGGAATCAGAGGCCAGATGATGGCTTAAGAGAAAGACAGCGGTTCCAAGAGGGCACGCGTCGATCGTGTCTTGTGTAAAGACGGCTACCTCATCATAATGGTGAATATTCCCAGTAATCTATTTATTATTTGTGTTTCGAAACTTTTGTGGATACCCCTTATCCTCCAAAACCACATCTCCCCCAGACATATTTAAGTTTAAAATTATGTCAATATCGTCTGTTAATTAATATTAGTGGAATGACTAAGAATAAATGGTATTTAGTTGCAATTCATAGAGTCTTTAGTTTTTTTTTAGTGTTTTGGTGTATGTCAATCATTTTTCAGTTTTTCAGCGTAATACTAGGAGTACTTGCCAGGCAGGTTATGCGCGGCATAACACCACTGTACGATCATCTTAGGCTTTAGTTTTCCTCAAATTTTAACCAAAATCAAATAATCCACCACATAATGGTGCCGTAGAAAAAAGGCAATTTTATGTACTCCTAGTAACTCAAATGATAGTTAAATTAATGATAATAATAATAATAAATATATATAGTAGATTTTTCAAAAATAAAACAAAGTCTGGGAGAGAAATTATGCATCATAATAACGAAGTTACTATCTTGTTTCTCAGTTTCAACAAAAAAAAAAAACCATGCATTGACATTCTTTGAATATTTTATTTGTGTTTTGTAAGTGTTAATATACTGCTGCAAAAAAAAAAATATATATATATATATATATATATACGAAAGAACTTTGATTTTAAAGGTGACAAAGAAGGTATTTTTGTTAAAACAATTAATTTCTCTAATAGAAAGAATGTTGTGAATGAGATAGTTTGTAGTCATTACAACGTATTGACATATAGAAAAATTAAATTAAATAAAATTAAGTAAATAAATAAAATAAATAAATAAATATTTTATTGATGGAATATTATACAACAATCAGTAGAACTGAACAATTGAATTAATACTTGCTTAATATGTATGTATTCATGTACAATATTTTTCATTTATGTGTATATTGAAAGTGTCAAAGTGCATTTTGTATATGTATAAGGTAACGGAACATATAGTGTTAAAATAGGTAAAATAGTATCTGTAAATATTTAAAGTAAAAAAAAAAAAAAAAAAAAAAAAAAAATGGGTCGTCCCAGAGTTAGACAGGAGTCGCCAGAGTCTCTTAGGAATCGAAATACCCAAAGTTCGGCACAAAGCCAGCATAACAAAACGCCAGACACGGGACTAATCCCTCTATTGCCCCGATATTCGGCCGATAGTCTCGAGAACCCAATGCAATTTTTCAGCGAATTTGAAAACGTAGCTGCTCTCACCGATTGGTCAAATGAGCAGAAAGGCATAATTTTAAAGACATGCCTCAAAGGTAAGGCAAAAGCATTTATACTAGGCCTAAAAGAGACGAAAGACGGAAACAATTACGAATACCTGAAAAAAGCGATTCTCCAAAGATTTAGGGAAATAAAATCAGCTTCGGAAGTTCACGCGGAATTTAATGCAATTAGGCAAACCCCGAAAACATCGATTATACAACTAAGGGACATAATCTCTGAAAAGACTGAAGCATTTTTAGGGATCGATAAGCCGTCAGAGGAAACAGATAAAATAAAGAACCACATCATGCTCGCGAAATTCACGGAAGCGGTACATCCGGAAATTAGAAGAGAAATTTTAAAAGAAAACGTAAAACACTTTGACGAGGCGGTTGAGTTGGCAATCAGACTGGAGAGAATTTTTAATGAAGAAGAAGACATAAACAATATTGACGTACAAAAATCAGACGTTACTGGTCTATTGAAGGACTTAGAAATCGCGCAGTTAAAAGATAAAAAAAAACACAGGCGAAAAAGGTGCCGAGTCACTCCCGGCGCAGGAGATAAACCGGTTGCCTACAGCACGAGTTGAGTCGTCGAGCTGCAGTTTCCCCCGTTTCCAAACGCGCGGATGTATTATACGCAGTGAAAAACCGGAAATTTCAACCATGAGTTCCGATTGTCAAGCGACAAACAGTTTCGCAGCCGGAAGGATCTGCTTAAAAGGAATACAAGAGGAGAGAGGGTAGTTCCAGAACGCACGGGTTTAGCGGTGAAACTCTTTTACAAGTACAAACGTGGGAATTTAGAAATGAATTGAATGAGTAAATAAGAACGCATCGATGATTATGGCTAGATATTTTGAAACAGTGGTACGTGAGGTGTACCGTATAAATAAAAGGGTGTGCAATATAGGAATGAATCCCCTGTCTGAGCAAAAATAATAATAATAATAATAATAATAATAATAATAAATTTAAAAAAAAAAAAAAAAAAAAAAAAAAGGAAGGAAGACGAGTATTTTTTATGATATGCAGATAAATATATATGTGTAACAAGTAATAGACACACATGATATTGTATGTTATTCTTAATATATATATAATATAAATATGGTACTCTAATAATATAAATATGGTACATGTTGGTACAGAATGTGTGATCAAACATAATAATGTGTGTACAATCCCATTGGTGTACAATATATTATTTTGAAGAAATTGAGAAACAAGATACAAAGGTAACTCATTAATGTTATTAATGCAAAGTGGTTCGGAAACATTATCGATACTGCCAGATTTAACAAAATCTGACAAAACAAAGCCGCAAAGGAGAACGAAAATGTTCACGTGAAACCACAAAATGCTTGAGACACAACGGGAGAACAAATGTATCACAACTGAGACTTTTGCCGTGTGTAGCTACGCATGACGGACTATATGGACTAAACTCCAACTACTACACTGTAGAACGTAGCACATAATTTGCTACGTATGATGGACTATATCGCATGGACTATACAGGACAAGTGCCAAATTTTAAAACGTAGCACATGTGTAGCTACGTGTAATGAACTAGTAACTGTGGACATTGAATATTTTTTTTTCTTGTTTTTTTTATGTACACGGGGGAGAGATGTGGTGAAGTGAAACAGCAGTAAAATATAATTTTGAGACGGTTCCCATGGGAAGACCACACAAGTGGACCGTAAATTAGAAGAGGCGCCAGGCAATGGACAGTCTGGACACTATAGCACAATGAACTGTCAACGTTAAAATATTTATGGCCGAAAATGATATGCAAATTTGGCGGGGTATATTCCCGAATGATCCACCTACATGTCTGGGATTCGACGAGAGGATGCATTAATTCCCCGATACGAACAAATCAGAAACTCCAGCCAATGATGTAAGAGGGGGTAAGAAAAGAGGAAACAACCCCGTGAGAGAAGAAAAAAAAAGACGACAGAACGAGTGTGCTAAAAAAAGAAAAAGAAGCAGAAGAGAGTTTGAAAAAGGTGTGAACGGACTTAAAAAATCAGTGTGTGCTTCGAATCAATATGATCAAGTTGTGTTCAAAAGAAACATGGAATCAGAGGCCAGATGATGGCTTAAGAGAAAGACAGCGGTTCCAAGAGGGCACGCGTCGATCGTGTCTTGTGTAAAGACGGCTACCTCATCATAATGGTGAATATTCCCAGTAATCTATTTATTATTTGTGTTTCGAAACTTTTGTGGATACCCCTTATCCTCCAAAACCACATCTCCCCCAGACATATTTAAGTTTAAAATTATGTCAATATCGTCTGTTAATTAATATTAGTGGAATGACTAAGAATAAATGGTATTTAGTTGCAATTCATAGAGTCTTTAGTTTTTTTTTTAGTGTTTTGGTGTATGTCAATCATTTTTCAGTTTTTCAGCGTAATACTAGGAGTACTTGCCAGGCAGGTTATGCGCGGCATAACACCACTGTACGATCATCTTAGGCTTTAGTTTTCCTCAAATTTTAACCAAAATCAAATAAACCACCACAATGGGCAAATTGAAAAGCCATTCGCAACTGTATCAAAACCGATGCATTCGCCAAAAGTAACTGTGTGGTGCGGGTTCACCGCATCGTGTATGGTTGGGCCATTTTTTTTCGAGGAGATTGGTCCTGCGGGTCTTGTTACCTGTACCGTGAATACGAGTCTTTTGAGCAGCCAGGTCATTCCAACACTTCAACAGCGTGCATGTCTGGATAGCATTATTTTCATGCAAGATATGACTCCTCCGCACATCGCAAAGCCAGTCATGCAACTGTTCAAGAGGCATTTCTGAAATAATCGACTTATCAGCCGTCATTGTCCAACACCCTGGACTGCAAGATAATTTTTTATAAAGAAATATAAATATTTACAAATATGCTCTGAAACTGCTCCAAAACATTTTATATATTTAATAGCAATGATTAAAAAACATTCAGAGCAGTACATCTTTTGGTTCTCCAAAGGAAATCACAGTTCAGGCATCACAGGGTTTTATCTTGCAAAATGTCACATTTTATCTCTAGTTTATATTTTTTGGTTACCATTGAAAAGCAAAAAAATACGAACTTGATTTATATATTTATATATATGTTAATCCTAATTTATGAAATTACTTTTTGCTCACAAATATAAATGTTAACATTTTAATTATTTTTTAACGAAAATGTTCGATTTAGAACATATTTTCGAATGCTCGAATCCCATGACGAGGGAAACGATATCAATTAATCCAGATAAAAATTTGTTCTCGTTATTTTTAGATAGCTACCAACCGTTCCGGAATATAATTAACCACTTTTTATAAACAGTATACACTTTTAAATACTTCTCAAAATAGTAACCAACCCTTCCAGCAAACTCAGAAATTTTGCTGTGTTTTAACACAAAAACGTTTGTGTTAGAATTACTGTTTAAAAAAAGTGGTTGATTATATTCCGGAATTCTTGGTAGTTACGTTTTAGCTTCATGAGACAGCGTTTCCACTCTATTAGAATGAAAAATAATAATAACTTTTTTTTCTCACTCTAATGCATAATGTATTAAAATTTTTCAAGCTGACTCATCGAAAATACCAAGCGACATCATCGACTATGTTAACCAACAAATTATTATAGTAAATCGTATTGTATGTTTTGTGCATTAAATCAACAGTCATATGTGGAATTTTTTTTGAAATTCTGAGAAGTGCAATTATTTTTACTTTAGAAAGAGACCATATTCTTTTAAAATGCTTAGTAGAACTTCTTTTGTATTTCTTGCCAGCTGAATAAAAATAGACAGTTTTGTTAGGTCGTACGTGTGTGCTAAGTCCGTGGTTACGTACTAGTTCTCGATGGTCTGTAGTTTTTTCTGAGTGATGTAAGTAACTCTGAAAATAAAGTAAATAATTGTTTTTTTTATTGATTCATCGAATAGACCTATTTTTGGTTTATTTATTATTCAGTAACAAGGATAGCATAGTTGAAAGCAGATGCTGCTGCTGATCAAGATAATAAAATTATTTTAGAGTTGAAAACATACAACTATAAAATTATTTTAGAATAGAACTAGGGGCCAAGGCCCCCAGACTCGCTACGCTCGCTTTTCGTATGGAGGCATTCGGCCCCTAATAAGGCTTATACGTAAAAAAGACATAATTTCAACAGACAAAACCCGAAGATTGGATCATATAGAATGTTACTGAGCTACACATTGCTTGGTTTTTGCAGGTTCATTGGTATATAAAAATTTAAACTTCACACTACAGTAGATCCCCTCCCCCTCATAACACGGAAGATATTTTGTTATAGGAATCTGTTGCACGGGTCCTGAGCTATACTCCACCTGGAGTGCGGACTCCACTTATAATCGCTGGAAAAATTATTTGCACTCCTCAGAAACACAATGATATTTAATGTTGCCATTCAAAAGTTATATTAATTAGGAGCTAAAGCATAATAAAATCAGAACATCTGTTTCAGCTGTATTTTTAATAATGTAAAACCTATTAGACACCTTGCGAATTGGCCACCCATGGCGTTTTTTCATTATTTGGCGACTTGCGTACATGTAAAGTTAATAAAAGCTACGGAACAGATAGAATAGCCTGCCACCAATGGCGACTTCTCATTATTTGGCGATATGCTCGCATGCATCGATCATTTACGCATGCTCACAACCTATATTTACTGTTCATTTAATGTTACCGGAAAACCGTTATCCATATTTTCATTTACACAATCGTTTGCAGATTGGCGTACTTAAAAACACGAATTATACCATCTCGTCGCGCTAGCGAATATCCAAAGTGTACTATAACTGCTATAATGGCATAGTTAACGCTGCCAAATATTTCTACTGGTAGCAAATAATCCTGCTGGACGAGAACCGGCTTTAAAATAATCTGCATTTTAATTATTTTTCATTTTCAAGATATTAGTTATTCTGTTTTAGAAAAACGAATAATCGCTAATTCTAAACTTCTGTTTTCTAAGCGAACTTACTATTTGAAAATTGTCAACTTTGTGTAACACATTTTGAGTTACGTATTTCATATAGTTTTTATTTTGGCGTAGGATAGGCGTAATTCTAACTCATGTTTGTAAATTTCACGCGATTCTAGAGAACTTGGAAATGCTTTGTTGCAAAGGAATGAATGATTTTATGCCAAATCTGGCAACCATTCGGCTTATATTTTCAGTTTTTTATTAATATCTTCTAAAATAATTCGATTTTCGAAATTTAAATCAGCTTAGCAGGTTCCTCGGAATTTTTTGAATCTGTGGGCACCTTAGTCGAAACTCAAATCCCTACGGTTTAGGAGGAGGTAGGTCAACGAGAGATACCCAAATTAAATTTCATGCTATTCTGGAAACTCGCGGAATCTTTTCGCAATCGAAAGATTTCGTTTTGTGTACACAACTATTCTCATGTCCATGCAAACGATTTATTTGTGAAAAAAAAAAAATGATAATAAACTGTGTAATCTGGAAAAGCTTTTTTAAACGAATTTCAATCCCAATTGTCTGACGTCATATTCACTTGAAAAGGGTAATTTTGTCACACAAATAATTTACTTTTTGACTCTCGGAAATAAAATGGTGCTGAAAATAGCGAAAAATCGCTTAAAAGGGAGGGAACGGGTGGATTTTCAGATTTTTAAAGAAGCGCAGATTGTTTTCTATATTTTTATACATGATCATGAAAATTTTCAAGCGGATCGTGCAAACGGTGAAGAAGTTATTAGGCTTTTTGTGTTAACTTTGTAAATTTCACGCAATTCTAGATACTTGGAAACGCTTTGTTGCAAAGGAATGAATGATTTTATGCCAAATCTGGCAACCATTCAGTTTATTTTTTCAGTTTTTTATTAATATCTTCTAAAATAATTCGATTTTCGAAATTTAAATCAGCTTAGCAGGTTCCTCGGAATTTTTCGAATCTGTGGGCATCTTAGTCGAAACTCAAATCCCTACGGTTTAGGAGGAGATAGGTCCACAAGCTTTGACAGCGCCAGCGGCGGCTATATAACAACTCTTTATAAGAATGAGTACTACAGGGTGATCAATCGAAAAGAGTACCCGTTAGTTTTCTTATCACCCTTAAATCTGACGGATGTGGGAACTGTTCTAAAACTGAAATATGACTGTTTGAACTCTTTTTAAGTGTAGGAGACAATTTCCAACACGCTCTCTGTTGTAGTGTTAGAACTTGATTTGTGAGGTCCGACAGAAATGGAGACACTCAATGTTACTTAATCCTGTGATAATTTATTTTTTGAAAAACATAATTTAATTCAATTTTTTTACATTATCATTCCTTGCAGCAAATTTTGAATATGTTCGCCACCGTTTTGAATGCAAACATGAACACGTTGAATCAAGTTTTTCCACACACTTCAAAACATTGTTGGTGTTACTAACGAGACTTCTTCATTTATGATTTATTTTAATTCATAGATGTTCAAAAGAATTCTATGGAAAATCCTATCTACGCGCGAACACATCCAATACCGGGTTCTCTTTTAAAATGATCCCCTGCAGAAGCTGAAAAAAAGAGAGATTCTGAAAATTTGGTCTTTATATAATTTCATTCTTTAAAAACTTTTTCAAAAATTATGCATTATTAAAAAAAATCATTACGGCATACTGCTCGCTGAATAATTTTTAGCATAACAGATTAATTCATCAAATGATTAAATGTTGGAGCGGAATGACGAACTTACGTTCTTTTAGAATTAAATATAAAGAAATAATTTTAGCTTTACACAAATATTTATAAATACACAATAATTATTGTTGTAATTGTTTCTCAATTTAGTGAATGTCCCGTCCGCCCAATGCTGTTTAAAGTAATTGAGTTGTGACTCTTGTGTTGATAAATGAATTTTTATAAATCTGAAAATCTCAAGGAACATATTTAAGTTTATAGAATGGCAAGTTAGATTTCTAGCAGGAAAAAAATAAGTAATATTTCTAATTATATTCCGTTTTTATTTATTAATGAATAATATTTTCTACATAAATAGTTGCATTGATGAAGTTACAGAGGCTGACCTCTTATGGAGAAATAAAATTATGATATGTAATTCGTTATTGTTGATTGAGCAATCCCTTCAACGGTAGATCGCAGCACTAAAACAAAAAACGAAATCTGTCTTTTCTCGACCTTCTAGTATAAATTTCTACTTACTTATTTTTCTTCTTTGCATTCAAAAGTTGATTCTAACCCTTGCTTTACTGTTTTGAAATTAATGAATAACTAATTTTAATTTTTTTTCCTGTCATAATTCGTAATTGTTGATTTTTTGATGTCTTTGATGGTAGATGGCAGCACTATAATGAGACCCTTAAATCCCTCTCGTTTTGACCCTCCTGTTTATTGCTTGTCTTTTCAAGGCAAAGCGCAACATGGGCTATTTGCCTAAGACGGGGAGTGCCTTGGTCGAAGGACTTTCTAAGGGGCTCTAACGCGTATTTACGTTGAAGAAAAGCCACCTAAGCAGGGCCGCCCCTTACGGTTGTGCAGGTTGTGCGTCGCACAAGGGTGCCTCGGTGCTAGGGGCGCCAAACGGAGGCAAGACAGACAAGAAATTTTGTATATGAAGCTAATATTGTTAAGGTGCGATTTTAGTGATTCTGTTTTCATATCACCAAAAGTGGGACTTTAAGTCCTATAAAGAATTATTTTTAGCAGGGCCGTAGCTAAAGATTTGGCGGGACTCAGGGGCGGCCCGACACGGTAAGCGAGGTAAGCATAGTATCTCGCGCCATATTTGAAGGGACACCATTTCGAACTCAAAAGCGGGAGAAGAACTTGATCAAGAGAATAAAACGGGGCGCCTTTTTTACTTTTGCAGGGGGTCGACACGTACCCTAGGGCCACCCTTGGCGGCACAAGAGCAGCTGGATCACAAAAATTGTAGGCAGAGTTTCACTGTTTTATGTTTTATTTACTTTTTTTCAAAATAGCACATCTGTAAGAAGAATAGGTAGGATTTTGTTAAGTACAATAATTATGAGGGAATTAAAATTTATTATTGAAGTTGTTCAAGAAGTAGTGGAAGGGGGCGCAATTTGGAGTGTTCTGCCAGGGGTGCAAAACCACCTATCTACTCTCCTAGTTTTTATCGCTGAAAAAGACTGTTTTCTATATATTCTCGACCAGTGTCGCAACTGAAGATTGTGTCAAACGGGACAAACCTCAATTTTACACCCTCTTCTTACAATTTTCGTGCTCCCGGCGTCCGGGACATGTGCTCCTTTTGCCATACCTGGATTTGAATACCATCCTCCTTGGAAATTATTCTGCCGAAGATCATGGGCTCTGAGCATGAATTATTTTATTTTAATGAAACGAAGTACTGCACCATTTTTTTTTCTATTAGGCGAGGGAGGGGGGGCGAAGTAAAATGTGTAAACTGGAAAGAACACTTTACAAAAAACAGGCCTAGAAGGCGCAAACCTGTTAGAGATATAAGTTCATGTATACAAGGCACATTCAAAAATTTACAGACAAAGTTTTTTCATGGAACTTCCCAGTCTACCTACCTGATATTATTGCAAAGCTGCTTTCATTACTGGATCACATTACTATAGTTTTACTAATAGTACTGATCAAGGTTTATGTGATTTCATACAGACATCACTGAACATCAATATTTTAGATTTAAGGGGCCAAGCCTATGACAACGGTGCAAATAGGAAAGCATAAAGCACTGCAACAAAAACAAAGAAATAAATCCACGGGCTTTTTTTATTCCATGCGTTGCCCATACATTAAACCTGGTTGTTAATGATGCAGACAAAGTGACATTTGAAACAGTAAACTTTTTTAGCGTAATATAAGAACTGTATAGTAATCATTTTTCAAGCTTTGTTAAACGATGGGCTATAATCAAAATATGTTAGAAATTTAAAGCCACTGTTCACAACTAGATGGGAAAGTAGAATAGAGGCAATTAAACCTCTTAAGAATAACCTCAAAGAAATTTAACAAGCTCTTTTAGAGATAGCGGAAGATAACTCCAAAGACATCGAAAGTAGGGTACAAGCAGATAATTTAATAACGAAATTATTTTCATTTAAATTTATTTGTTCAATTAACATATGGTACGAAATTTTAAGCCATATTAATGTAATAAGCAAGATGATGCAAGATCCCACATATTGCATTCAAACCGTCATACAAAGTCTTGATTCTATTTTACAGTATTTCAAAGAACAACGGAGTGATGAAATGTTTGAAAATTTCATATCGGCTTCAATGAAAATAGCAACTGACCTAAATGTTGAAAGCTCTTTTCCCGAAATTCGAAGAAGAAATAGGAAAAGAATGTTTGAATATGAAGCACCAGATGAAACTATTAACGATGGAAAAGAAAATTTTAAAGTGAATTTCTTTTTCACAATTTTAGATACCGCAATTGCATCAATTACAGAAAGGTTCCTATTGATCAAAGTATACAATGACGATTTTAAACTCATTCACAATATAAATAAGCTTAATGAATTTGAAGATTTATTAAATACTAGCTGAAGTACCCGTCCTCGACGGGTTAGTGAATGAAAATTTCCAAAAAGCAAGAACTTTCGTCAGCATTGTAGGAGTACACAGAATGGATGTAGTATGTTGCCAAAGTAAAGAAAGCGAAGTTATAATTTTCATGTATTGTTAAAATATTACAGGTTAGAGAGTAACTAAGTAATATCATTTCATTCGCTTTAGTCGTAATTATGTGATGCGCGAACGAATATTTACGCATATTGAAATAATTTTCGGAAAATCTCAAAATTTAATCAACATTTTTGAAAAATTTGAAGCCTAGAATTTAAGTTGAGTGACAACCTATCCTGTCACCCAAATTCGTTTCATTCCCTGCAGTCTTTATTTCGTGATGCTGGAACAAATTTTCAGCATTTTAAAACGATTTTCGAAAAATCTCAAAATGTAAGCAAAATATTTTTAAAATTCAACGCCTATAAATTAAGATTAGCAACTACCTATCATATCACTCAATTTCGTATCATTCGTATTAGTCGTTATTACGTGATGTTTGAAGAAATATAAATGTATTTTGAGAGAATTTTCACAAAATCTCAAAATCTAATAAAAAGGTTTAAAAAATTGGACTCCTATAGTTTATGTTGAGCAACGATCTATCCTGTGACCAAATTTCGTATCATTCGTTTTAGTCGTTATTGCGTAATACGGGAACAAAGATTCACTCAGTTTTAAAGGATTTTCACAAAATCTCGAAATCTGATGAATTTTTTTTAATTAGATGCTTATAGTTTAAGGTGAGTGACCACCTATCATTTCACCAAATATCATTTTTTCACCTTTGCAGTTATTACGTGATGTGCGAACACAAATTTACGCAGTTTGAAATGATTTTCGCAAAATTTCAAAATACAATCAAGATTTTTAAAAAATTTGACGCCTATGTTTTAAGTTGAGTGACTACCTATCATGAAACAAAATTTCATATCATTCGCTTCAGTCGTTTTTACGTGATGCTTGAACACAAATTTACGCAGTTTGAAAGGATTTTCGCAAAATCTCAAAATACAATCAAGATTTTTTAAAAATTCGACACCTATGTTTTAAGTTGAGTGTCCACCTATCATGACACCCAATTTCATATCATTCGCTTCAGTCGTTTTTACGTGATGCTTGAATACAAATTTACGCAGCTTGAAAGGTTTTTCGCAAAATCTCAAAATCCAATCAAGATTTTTTTTAAATTCAACGCCTATGTTTTAAGTTGAGTGACCACCTATCATGACACCCAATTTCATATCATTCGCTTCAGTCGTTTTTACGTGATGCTTGAACACAAATTTACTCAGTTTGAAACGATTTTCGCAAAATCTGAAAATCTAATCAAGATTTTTTTAAAATTCGACACCTATGTTTTAAGTTGAGTGACTACCTATCATGACACCCAATTTCATATCATTCGCTTCAGTCATTTTTACGTGATGCTTGAACACAAATTTACTCAGTTTGAAACGATTTTCGCAAAATCTGAAAATCTAATCAAGATTTTTTTAAAATTCGACGCCTATGTTTTAAGTTGAGTGACTACCTATCATGACACCCAATTTCATATCATTCGCTTCAGTCGTTTTTACGTGATGCTTGAACACAAATTAATGCAGTTTGAAACGATTTTCACAAAATCTGAAAATCTAATCAATATTTTTTAAAAATTCGACGCCTATGTTTTAAGTTGAGTGACCACCTATCATGACACCCAATTTCATATCATTCGCTTCAGCCGTTTTTACGTGATGCTTAAACAAAAAAAGCGTCACGGACAGAATGACAGAATGACAGACAGACAAACTTTTTTTTGAGAGTCGCATCAGATTCCCGGGTGCTTGAAACGGATAGAAATCGCAAAATTTTTGAATTCCAAGAAATGTACAGACAAAAGTCTAATTTTATTTATATAGATTTGTCAGAGTTTGCATCTGTGACGAAAAAAATTCTGAAAGCGATATTGATGTGAAAACCTTGTTTGAAGAACTGAAATTGCTTCAACGATATTAAAGACAATATGACTCCAACTTATGTACTTGATTATTTATATAAGCATGATTTAACAGAAACCTTTCCAAATGTCACTGTGGTACTGAGAATTTATTTGACGTTACCAGAATCTGTAGCCTCAGGGGAAAGAATTTTTTCGAAATTAAAAATAATAAAAAACTATTTACGCTCAACTATGTCTGAAGAACGACTTACAGACTTATCAAAGACTTCGATTGAAAACGAAATTTTGAATAAATTATATTTAAGAATTTTGTTGCAATGAAAGCACGAAAAGCAAAAATTTAGTTTTAACACCAGTTTTTTATGATATTAGTGAAAAATTTATTTAATTTTAATGTGCTTCTTTTTTAAGTACTTGATAATTTTAATGTGATAGGTAACATGTTACATGTAATGCTACGAATATTTGTTTTTGTTTTCTATTTATTGATAGTATAAGCAAATGTTACTTACGTTATAGGCATATATACGGAAATTTTAGCTATACATTTATATGAAAATTTAAAACAAATCTTAATTTTAGGAGACGGGGGGGGGGGCGCCAAAAAAGTAGTTGCACAAAGGCGCAATCCACCCTAGGAGCGGCCCTGCACCTAAGCTCCAGGCAGCAAGATCGACAGCCGAGCGATGGGCCCGAAGCCGGGGGGCATCACGCACTTCCGGAGTCTGCCATTTTCAGTGTCGAATCCACTCGGCCATGATGGGGCCACGCTAAGCTGGGAAGAAAACCATCCGAAACCTTAGACCGTTAGATCAACAAACGTTCGTTAGGATAGAATTCTGGGCTTTCACATTACATGTTTGGTGCTTTATCCACTCGGGTTTTTGTTTGTTTGTTTTTTGTTTGTGGATTAAGACCGATTGACTGCACTAGGGTCTGACACTTACAGGGGGAATGCCCTCCATGAGAGACTTTCTAAGGTATCCTAGCCCTATCTACGCAAGGAAGCGGAGAAAACTCCGAACGTCTAGGTCGACACGCGCCCAATTGAGGTTTCTAGAGTTGTAATGTACCGCCCTGGTTGTCGAGCCGTTCTAGTGCATGTTCGATTCCTGGCAGAGGCTTGGGTGTCATTTCGTCCGACTCTTCATAGGAGGCAACGTTGGTCCACCAATTAGGTGCCTCCATAATAAAGAGAGCAGCAATTCCGGCCTTGTTAGTGGCCAATGCCTGCAAATGTCAAGTGCACGCCATTAGGAAAAAAAAAAAAAAAAAAAAAGGTTTTAATGTCATGAAAACTAGCACACCCGCTTGAAGTTATTCGTTTCAAACTTCATTTGTCTTGAGTACAGTATATCCGAAGAATACACTATACTCAAGACTTTTTTTAAATTCTTATATAGCCCAAGTATCTCCGCTCTTTAGGTACCCCCTCCCCCCCCCCCAAAAAAAAAATGGTTGGTTACCAGTGTGCGATAAAATCACACAGAAATATGAGCGGAATGATACGAGTTAGTGGTAATTTTAATTCAATGTCCTGCAGTAGCCCTCTGCATGAAAAAAAAAAATAATAATAAAAATTTCTCACGGAGCATTCACAAGTTAGTATAGTCACAGCTATACAAGAGTGATAAAAAGACAACGGTAACGTAAAACAGTGACGTATATAAGGTATGTTCCCATAGCTGCAAGCACGGCCGTACTTAGTGTTCAGTATAGCAATCACATTCAAAAAGTCGAACTTTAATCTACGAATCACCTTGGAAATCTTTGCGATTCATCGAGATGATTTCCAACATTCCAAAAGATTCCATCAGCCAAAGCTCTTTGTCTTAAATATCTATATGATTTAAAATAATAAAAACTTTGATAGTCACTGAAGAAGGGCAAACAAGTTTTTCCTCGAAACAACTGTCTGTCCGTTGAAGTAAACTTTATGGTGTTATTTTACAAACTTTTTCATCATTTTATGTTTTAAAAACCAGTGATTTTGAGTGATTTTATCTACAGGATTGTAGATAAATTTTGAAAGTATTAATTTTCTTCTGTATATTGAATAATGCATTTTTTAAATCAGTGAACCGTTAGTTCTACAAAGATTGGTTTCATCTTCCCTGCCTAATACTACAATGCCTCCAGCGTGCTACGATGTAAGATTTAATAACAAATGAACTCGTTCAAAAAAAAAAAAAAAAAAAAAAAAAAAAAAAAAAATAGAGGTGAGGTAGAAGCTATAAATTTACGTGCTTCAGTATGCGAATTATCATGGACATAACATGGATGACATGCATATGAAAATTAAGAAAAAGAACAATTATATAGTTAAATTCATGAAATCTTGAAAAAATTTACAATTTTTTTTTTTACTATTTTTATGTTGAATATACAGGCAGTCCTAAAAACGTGGTAACGGGCGTTAATTCTTTATCTGTTAGAGATAAGTGGGCAGTATAAATAGAAAAAATGTTCAAAATAAGGTCGGAAATAAGACTCTGTTAAGAAAAAATTCCTCTCGTTCATTCACGAAAAGTTACACATTTTAAATTTGTATACGACCCCCGTACAAAAACATTCCCTTTTAGCAAAATATGACCCTTTAACTCATGAGGTAATGTAGAAAATTTGAGCCGTTCATCATATAATGTCGCAAAGATATCTTTAAAGAAAGATGATCGGGTATTATATATGATTTTGAATTTATTGCTAGAAAAGAAAAAAGATTTTCTTTCGTAATTTCTGTACGACCCCTGCAATGCGATCATTCAACGTGATTTTTTTCCGTACAAAAGTCACGGAAAATAGGTTTAAGTCAGCGTTATATTTATCTTCATATTTCTGACACTTTTTAAGTTATAACTGTGAAATTTTGTTCATCACCTCCTAAGTGTATGGGGCACACTCTACTAATTGAGAATTGTTTAGTTGGAGGGCTGTATACAATTTCTGACTTCATTTTGAACATTTTTTTAATTTACATGGTCCACTTATCTCTAATGGATAAAGAATTAAAACCCGTTATCACCTTTTTAGGACAACCTATATATATATATCTAAATTTGGCGCCCCGGGTACGGGGAAAGGCTTAGGACCGGCCCTGGCTGAGGACTTTTAACGTTCTTTCACATTACAGTGGAAAAAAACACCCTAAAATCTTGACCGTTACACTGCAAAAAAAGTCTGTCAAATTTACAGAAAAAAACTGTCAGCCAGGACGCCAGTTTATTTCCGTGTTTTTTACAGAAGTCTTCCATGTGTTTTACAAATTCTCAGTTTATTCTCCATAAATTTTCCGTGTACGGAGAAAAATACGGAAAACTTCTGTAAAATATACGGAAATAAACTGGCGTCCTGGCAGACAGTTTTTTTCTGTCAGTTTAACAGCCTTTTTTTTGCAATGTAGATAAACAACCGACCGAGCGGTAGTCTAGAACTTAGGACTTCAACAATGTTCAGTCAGTGTATTAGCCACAAGGCCAATGGTCGACGCCTGAAGTGGAAAAGATCAGGGTCTAGCTTCTCACACGACTGCCGATCTAACGGTTTGGAGTTTTGGACGGGTTTCTCCAGATACAAAGTGAATAAGCCTTAGAGCCTCTTAAAAAAGTTCCCACCCAATACATGTTTCTTCCTCCTTTACCCGTTAGCTCTATTGTGTTTTTCCTTAACAGCACAACAACCAACTCACTTCAGTTATCTGTTGTTTGTAATGCCCTTCCGGCCAACTGCGTCAGATAATCCATATAGGACGCAGGGCCTTCTCTATTGTACTCCTATTGTACTTCTCTATTGTACTCCTGAGTAGAATAGAGAAGGCCCTGTAGGACGGCGATAGGCGAAATTGCACGGCTTTTATTCAATTGAGAAACAGTGGGAGGACGGCGAAATCAGCTGGGGGTGTCGTAATTTTGGACCAATTCCAGACGAGAGACTAGCAACTGTATTAGCACACCCAGATTTATCGTTTGAACATGGAGGGCATTAGAGCCACGGCACTTCTACAGCAGTCCAGGCAAGAGAGGTTTTCATCGTCCAAAGTGTTCATTGTAGTGCTGCTATCTCACGTCAATAGATTTTAGTAAAAAATCATCCATAACGAATAAGACAAGGGGGAAAAATTGAAGTAGTTATTCTTTAATTATAAAACAGTAACACAAGATTTTGAAAAAACTCTTGAATGAGGAGAGAAAGTTGGGCTTCACACAGAAAGGTCTAGGAAAAAGAGAAAATTAAATTTTTCGTAGCAGTGCTGCCATCTACCGGTGAAAACAAGTGTATGAAAATAAACAATAACGATTTATCATTATCTTTTCCCCTACAAAGCTTATTTCTCGTCATTTAAACATTACTTTCTATTTTTGTCTCTTTCCTCTCTTTGCTGTATCTGTTTTTTATGCCCATGGAAATTTAAGGCTACAATAAATTAATTAAAGGAACGTACTGAAATCTTAATATAATGATAACTTTAGAATCAAGTTTGTAAAAGAGAAGGAGTTGCACACACGCATCGAATATTCACATCACTGGTAAACAATGCAATAAGTGCGAGCACTTCAGTGGCACTGAAAACTAGTGTCTGAAAGCAAGTTATGGAAATTTAATACGTTTTCTGAATAATTATTTTTGTTTGTTTTTTTGTAAGCAATAAATCTAACTGCCTACAAATTTTTTCTTGTACAAATTGTGTGTAGCACTGTTTATGAAGTGACAATAAGGATATGCTAAAACATATTAAATTGATCGTGAAATGTGCACAATTTTATGTTTATGTGGCAGACAGCAGTGCATAACGACCAACTTCATTAATATCGTTCGTACTTGTTAGACTTATGATTGAAATAAAACTAATTTTCTCAAGAATTAGAAAAAATTCAGAATCTACCACCAAAAGATACTTTACGCATCATACCAAAGAAAAATAATATATATGAATATATTGTCGTTGTCAAACCGATATCTGCTATGTGCAAATGTTTATTTGTTATAACCAATGATTATTAACAGCTGTTATTTGAGAATATTCTGGCTGATTCACACAGCATATTTTTTTAGCGATCACAGTTCACCGTATATACTTAGACTCACAAAGAAAACTTTTTATACGAAATTTGGTTAATAAACTAGTCATAATGGTGGAAAATTTAAATTCTCCAAAAAGTGCACATGGCAGATATTGGTTTGAGAACGACGATATGAAATGTATGTAGTATATATGATATGAAAAAACTATTTTTTTTTTAAAGTTGCATAATTTTGTTAAAATGCACTGGAAGGTTTGAAAAAGCTACTAAGTTTTATGACAATATTTATTTTTGTTTTCTGCATAAATCTGCATTACTTTATTAATTTATATATAATAAAGTCAAAAATTCTTCTAGGTATAAAGTCACCACAAATAAATAGTAATCGAAATCGTGAGTTATTTGAAAGATCAATAAATAGCATTCCTCCCTCTCCCTTGAATAAAAGATTCAATCTCTCAACAGTTGAGATAAAATGCAAAAGTTATGACTTGGTTTTGGATCACCAACGTCACACTTTCAGTTTAATCCATGGCGCATTCGAAGTCCGCGACCTAGGGGGACCAGCCCTAGGCCGGATTCGAACCTAAGACGCCAGATTACGTCGTCTGACTGCGAAAGAAGCGGAGACTCCGCTATGCATGCCACGGTTAAACTAGCAACTTTACTTTTCCTGGGATGTCTTTCGTAAAATTGCTTGCGTTGATTCTCCTGGCGCCATCTATTTTATTCAAAATACAATTATAGTGATTAGTTCGAGTGCATTTGATTTCATTAGATTTAACAGCTGAAACAGTTTTAGAATTTTTCTTTTCTGCAGGAATATTATATAACAGCAAAATAATGCCAGAATTTATGTCATCGACTATTTTTAGATTATAAAATTTTTGGTAATAGATTCCTGGAGAATATTCTCGATTTACAATAAATAATTTCTCTGTAATTCTACTAATAATAAAGTTGTAGGAAAGTATCTTTTTAAAATAATAATTTTTTAAATTTTCAAAATAAATATTTCTTTTGTTTATTGTTTTCTTAAGAGAGAGAGAAAAAGAAACTACAAGTTTATTTTAAAGTAACAAGCAGGTGGTTAAAAAAATATTCGGTTTAAGCAATTTTCTCGAGCGCTGATTTTTTTTTTTTTTTTTTTTTTTTTTTTTTTTGCTAAGATTTAGTGCTTGTAAAATGGTTTAATGAAAATTAAAATGTAACAATACAGAATGCAAGATGCATGGGCAGTTCTATTAAGTTAACAAATACCATTATTCGTTTTTTTTTTTTTTTTTTACAAATTAAGTTATTAAAAACACTGTTTTAGAACAAGTTACTTAATTTGTTATAACAGATAACTTTATGAAAAGCTCATTTTTTAATTAATTATTCCTTATTTTAAATCGTACATTTTGCTTTTGTGTATTCTGCAAGTTTGCTTTTATGTTAATATTGCATATCTTTAAAAATCTTTTGAAAGCCGTGTATCTTTATGTCGTATGCTTACATATTATGAAAACACAAATTTAAGTCAGTCAGTCTCACTTTATTTATTATAAGATGTTAATTGCTGACATAGAGATGCAAATAATTTCTCTGCAGATTTTACTATATTTCCATTATGACGTCCCAGCGCTCTAGCATTAGGTCTGGAAAAATATTTCGTACTTTTGTGCAACCCTCATATATACAATGCGTTTTCTAATAGTAATAAATAAATAAATAAATAAATGTAATATTTATCAGTTCTCAATTTCCTGAAGATTGTATTTTGGACGTTACCGTTTTTATGTACTAAACTTCAGTTGGTACAGTAAATTTTAAACAAATTTATGCACAAAAAATATGATTTGAGATAACTTACTCAAAGAGAATTATTTTGAAAGTAAAATTAATCACGAATATAACTCTCTCTTTCACATTCAGTTTCATATGTAATCTTTACAGAGCTTAACTGTGAAATCCCTTTAAATATTACTACAATATATCATATTTCTCAGTATTTTTATTAGTAAATCATGTCTGAAGAAATAAAAGCATTGTCTACATATTTTAAGGAACTTCTTTAATAGAAAAAAAAAGGTTGAGTAATAAATATACTTAAATCATTTTATATTCGAGTACTTTTTTCATCTATTCAACTAATGTTAAAACTAAATAAGACACATTGCGAGTTTTCACAAAATTGCATTAATGAAATACGCACTCAGAGCAGTTTTGGGTGGAAATATTTCAGTGACATTGTTTAACATGTTCCAGTTATTCCTCGAACATCTGGATTTATTATATAAAGTAATTATGCAAGAAAAGCATATTCTAACCGAAGTGTCTTCCCAACTATTGATTTTTTCTTCAGAAAGCAACGTTTGAATTGCAGTCAATTTACGCTGTGGGTGTACGGAAAGGCGGAGTCTTCAGTGTATTTCCCCGCCCATATTAAAGAGATGAATTGTGGTGAATTCAGTGCCGGATACAACCGATCACATGGGAAAGGAAATATATGTAAACGTCAGACCACTTACATTTTTATTCTGAACAAACATACACATTATATTTTACGACATGCATGTGAAAGTGACCGACTTAACGGAAAATTTCCCGGCTTCGCGGTGGGCGTATCCGGGCCTGCCTGTCATCCAAAAACTTGAGTTCATTACTTCTTTTTAATGTTGGAAATCGTGTTTTTCCCATTCAAATACATTATGGGAAACCCAAAACTTTCACGGTAAAACAGTTTTGGTGGCTGAGAGTAGACAAACAGCGGCTAAGAGTAAGAGAAATCTTTCGGAACTGAAAATTATGAAAAATCCCTAAAAACGGGAGAACCAAGGATTTTATATTTTTAATACAGCATATTTTTGTACATATCTGTTAAAAGTTTCAAACCGATGGGTCGATCTATTTAGTAGTTGACGTTAATAGACACAACTATGTGTATGAGCACTAACTTTCATTTTTTCTTCCAAGAGATTGACCACCAGAAACTTTTGTTAGAAACATTTTGACTGTATTATATAGTTCCTCGGTCCCTAAACCTTTTGGTGGTCCGATATCGAGAAGGCTTGTTAACTTTGCAAATTTATAATCATATTCGGCCTCTCGGTGATTATGACCACATTTTTTATTTCAGCTTCTTGTTTTGCAAACTATATTCAGGTTTTAGAAAACTACATTTGAATATGCAACTTACTGTTTTTTCTTGAATATTTTACCTCGTATAAACTTAAAATTAATAAATTTTGCTTGTCAAACATGGTGTGAATGTAAGTTCATTATCAAGGGCCCCCCATATGGGAGAACAATCGAGAGCAAAAGCCTACATTTTATTTCATAAAGATATCATTTTATAAATTAAAGCTCTAATTTACCTCAAATGGAAGAGAACTTTCAAATAGATAGCATAAACGCTGTGTGACAAAAAATTTGGAAGATAGGTACTAGATCTAATACCGAGGCCTTAATACCGAAGGTAATCCCGCATATGTAATCCAGCGTCCAATTTAATATTTCGAGTGGTTTTTCTTCGAACTGGATGTAGTGTCTTTTTTTGTTTCTCCTATTTTTCTCTAAAACTATGGATCGTACAGGTACAGTTCTTTGGGCAATTTTTATGTTTCTTTCCCACCGAAACTCATAACCCTTTCTATGACTTTCGGTACACATCATTCAGAAGTTTCCGCCTACATCAGTAATCGTTTGCTCTCAAAATTCTTCTTGATGCAGATTTTATGTCTTTAGAACAATTCAGCATTACTTTCTAAAGGTCACGATGTATTATTTAAATTTTTTGTTTACTGTTTGTGAAGCTTAAAAATGTGTGTTTCTCCGTGGCGTGGCGAGAGTTATTGGCACCCTTGCGGAAGAGGGTGCGGAGCTCCGGTTTCCGCCTCTACATTCAAAGATTTCGGCGTTATAGGAAGGTGACGATAATTTATTTTTTAAGTAAAGGATGGGATTTTCCCCCCGTGTTTTATTGAATTTGAATCGTATGGGAAGTTCAGTTAATTAAATGCTAAAAATCGCAGTATTTTCATTAGACATGGTCCAATCAAATTATGCTATTTGTTTCAAAATGCTACGTTCATGAAAATATATTGTATTTATTAAATTTATTTACAAGTATAATAAACGAGTTTGAAATGTATGGTTGATTGGATAAGACACTGAACATTGGTAGATGAATGAAGGGTAGAGGCTCAGAGTTCTGGTCTACCGCGCGGCTGTCGATGTAACGGTCTCGAGTTGGGATTGAAAAGACAAAATTGAATGTCCTTCAAAGATGGCGGCCCACTAACCGGTGACTGAATAAGACACGGAAAGTGGTAGAGGGACGAAGGGTAAAGGCTCCGGGTTCAGGACTACCGAGCGGCAGTCGATGTAAAATTCTGGAGTTGAGATTGAAAAGATTAACTTGAATGTCCTTAACAGATTACTGCCCAACAATGTGGGAGACACTGAAAAGTGGTAGATGGATGAAGGGTAAAGGCTCAGTGTTCTGGTATACCGCGCGGCTTTCGATCTCAATGTCTGGAGTTGAGATATAAAAGATCAAATTGAATACCATTCACAGATTGAGGCCGACCAATGGGGGAGGGGATAAGAGACTGGAAAGAGGTATATGGATTAAGGAAAAAGGCTCAGGGTTCTGGTCTACTGCGCGCATGTCGATATGAAGGTCTTGAGTTGAGGTTGAAAAGATTAATCTAAATGTCCTTCAAAGATGACGGCCCAAAAACGGGTAAGTGGATTTGACATTAAATAGCGGTAAATATATTAAGGGTATAGGCTCAGGGTTCTGGTGTACCGCGCGACTGTCGATCAAAAGGTCTAGATTTGAGATTGAACCGATTAAATTTTATGCCCTTCACAGACTGTGGCCCATCAATGGGAGAGTGGATAAGACACTGAAAAGTGGTAGATGGATGAAAGGTAAAAACTCAGGATTATACCGCGCGACTGTCGATCCAATGGTCTGGATTTCTGATTGAAAAGATCAAATTGAATGTCTTTCACAGATTGCAGCCTACAATTGTGGGAGTGGATAAGACACTGAAGAGTGTTAGATGGATGAAGGGTAAAGGCTCAGGGTTCGTGTCTACCGCGCGACAGTCGATTTAAATGTCTGGAGTTGAGATTGAAAAGATGAAATTGAATGTCCTTCAAAGATGGCGGCCCACGAACGGGTGAGTGGATAAGACACTAAACAGCGGTAGAGGGATTAAGGGTAAAGGCCAAGGGTTCTGGTCTACCGCGCGACTGTCGATCTAAAGGTCTGGATTTGAGATTGAATGTCTTTCAAATAATGCGGGAACACATAGTTGATTGGATAAGACACTGAACATAGGTAGAGAGATGAAGGGTAAAGGCTCAGGGTTCTGGTTTACCGAGCGGCTGTCGATCTAAATCTCTAGAATGGAGATTGAAAAGATTAAATTGAATGTTCTTCAGATATTGCGCCCCGCCAATGTGGGACTGGATAAGAAACTGGAAAGTGGTGAATGAATGAAGGGTAAAGCCTCAGTGATCTCGTATACCGCGCGGCTGTCGATCTAGAGGTCTGGATTTGAGATTGAAAAGATTAAATTGAATGTCCTTCACAGATTGCGGCCCACCAATGGGGGAGTAGATAAGACACTGAAAAGTGGGAGGTGGATTAAGGATAATGGTTGAGGGATCTGGTCTACCGCGCGGCTGTCGATCTAAAGATCTTGATTTCAGACTGAAGAGAGTTAAATTTAACGTCCTTCAAATTTGGGGCCCACTAGCGCGTGAGTGGATAAGACACTAAACAGTGGTAGATGGGAAGAGCAAACATTTTGACTGAAATCACTTTTGCACGTTTAAAAATGTCCCATTACGGTAAACCACTAGGGGACCATATAAATATTGAAATTTTAGATTACAGGTTAATAATTTACCCAGACAGCACAGCAAACTTGCAGTAAGCTTGATTTATCAAGTCAATAAGCTTGAATTAAGCTTGAAAATTCCAATCGTGTAAGCTTGATGCAAGCTTGAATTAAGTGTTCTAGTTTACACTTGCCCAGCTTGCATTAAGCTTGAAAAATTTTCTAAATACACGGGGCGCCCGCTGGCTAACGCGCCCCACATAATTTATTTTTCCGCGCATTTTCCCCCTCCACGCTGAAATTTCAATTTAATTTCATCAAGTGTTCGGGGCTAGAATAGAACCCGGGCCCTTTGGCTTCGCAGTCGAGCACGCTATCCATTCCGCCACCGGCGCCTTGTGCAGCTCTGACTAAAGTTTGGAGTGACTTACCACGCTGTTTTCTCGCCAGATTATAAGTGGGCGATGTGTTATTTGTTTCTTTTATTTTTCCATGGGATGCATCAAAATTAAAACAATGTTATGTGTGATTTTGAAATCAATTTCGTAGTATAATTATATTTTATTTTGAAGAATTTCTATATTTGGAAAAATAGAAGGGGTTTACTTACTTAACACAAATTTTGTGTTAAGTAATCTGAAATGAAAGAAACAGATAGTTAAACGTTACTTCGAAATGCTATATCACAGTTGCTAACATGTATGGAATACAAACACTTTAGTCATTTTTGTAAATATTTCTTAAAATAACAAATAATTGAAAAATTTTGCTATTTTTTAACGCTAAAAATTCTCTTTACAAATGTGGTTATTTTTCTACATATTGGTATGCTATATTGATATAGAGCGTTTCGAAGAATTAAAAAAAGGTTTAAATTAATTTATACAAATGTAAATTTGAATTATTTTCATTGTTCATACTTTATAATTAAAAAAATTATTTAACTTCTGAATTTTTTTTATCCTTTGTAATTTTATTTTAAAATTACAAAAGTGTAAGATGTAAGATTTTTGGGCCCTAAAATCTGTAGGCCCTGGGCAAATGCCCCGTTTGCCCTGCCGGTAACATGGCACTGGTAATAAAAAACCCATCCCCGTTAAAACACATCTTTTACGAACTTTCAACAAATTTGAGGACGCTAGACAATTAAAACCCATTCTCTTTCACAGATGGCGCCATCACCACACTTTGCAAGTGAAAATCCAGCTTAAGCCAACCTTGCATTGCCAAGCCAAATCTCAAGCTTGATTTAAGCTTATGTGCTGTCTGGGTAATTTTCTGGCATACTGCGGAGAAGGAAGCAAAACTTACAATTTTTTCAAGAAAAAGCCTATAGTCAGGCTCTATAAAAATATGTGCAGCATGCAGATGTGTAACACCGAGTATGCTACGCAAAGTACAGGAAGAGTTTTCTACACGGGTGCATATTTGCATTGCAGCCGAAGGAAACTATACTTTGAACAAATGTTACGCTAACAGGTTTTGTAATATTATTATATAAGCTTCTAAAATGCATATATTCGTACTTTAAAATTTTTCATTTTCTAATTTAATGTTTAATGAAGTGTTTTATTCTCTAGTTTTTGTATTTTAAGTTATTTAACAACAGTTAATTTAAAAATACTCTTTAAAAAATTCTATTTTCAGTATAAGCTATATTCTTATGTTAATTTATTGGATACACATAGTTAAACGTTAATATTCTATATTGCAATCTACAATAGTAAAATAGCTGATGAAATTGCTGATAAATGTTACAAGGCTCAAAACCATGTACATTAATTTTCTCAAATTCATTTTGTATATAGCACCAATTTCGCATTTCGAAAAGTGTTCTAACTTTAAGCTGCTGTAACTGGGTGAATTTTGATCGTAGAAGGACGAATTTTTTTTTTTATTGTGCATAAAATTATATAAGGAAAATATTTCTAAATATAACTGATAGGGCCGGGGGACCGTATTAAAATTTTAATTTCGTAATTTTTATAGGAATTGATTTATTGACTTTGATTGTTTCTGATGTAATAGATTATACAATTTAAAGCATTTTTGCAATTGGAACTACGTGTCTCTGACTAACCGCTTAGGAAATAGCCATTGGGCACCGTTAGCACCCTGTATATAAAGATGGCTAAACTTACGAATCAAGGAATCATTCAGCAGCAGTTATGGTAATCCAATACATTCAATAAACATAAAATCGTAGCCAAAAAAAAAGGCATCAATAGATAAAACGATGTGAAATATACGATCTATACGGGAATGAACTTAATTCGCAAAAGATGTTACTCAAAATATTTTGACATGCATAATATAAGATGCATAATAGTTATATATAATTTGGACAGCTGGTTGGTTGGTGTTGGCTGCGTCACTCGCAGAACTATCGTTCTCCATGATACATGCAGGGTGTCCCAAAAAGATGCTAACGGGCTTTAATTTTTTATCTATTAGAGATAAGTGGTCAGTGTAAATTGAAAAAATGTTCAAAATAAGGTCGGATACAAGACTCCGTTAAAAAAAAAAACTCTCCCATTCATTTACAAAAAATTACACTTTTTACACCAGATTGCCCAATGCTGAAAGGGAAGCCGTTGCCATCGCTCGACTTAACTACCAGCAAGATAGCGGACGATCGAAACGTTCATCGCGTGCCACAGATCTAGAGACCCTTTTTTGACACTTTGGCTGCGCGGGCACAGCCAGGCAAAGGGCATGTGATAATACAGGTTTTGAAAAAAAATCACCTCATTTATTTTTATTTTACTGCAAAATATATCTACTTTCGATTAAAATGTTGATTCAAACTTGACCGATCACATTTTTTTGTGAAAAAACTCAAATGTTCTCTGTCGAATATTAAATAGTTACGGCCAGGTGCGTATCCAAGAGGGGGATGGGGGGGTCACAACCCCCCCACCATGAGGAATTTTTTGCCGTACAAAATGTATATTCTTCACTCTCTTATCACACACACGTATGCATATATGTGAGTTGCAGTAGTCGTAACCCCCCCATGAAAAATTTCTGGCTACGCCACTGGTTACGCCTATATAGTTATGGTTACATTTATGTTCCACAGCATAGTATGTGTGGTGTGGAACATAATCGTAACTTACTAAGGGCAATAAGAGCAATACCCCTCCCCCTCTCCCCAAAAATAATAAAAAAATAAATAAAAATAAAAATAAAATAATAAAAAAATAAATAAAAATAAAATAAATAAATAATAAATTAAAGAATATTCAGAAATCACGAATTTGAAAGTAGTTATTTCCTACGATACGAAACATTTTGCCCCTCCCTCCCCTTATGTTCATGCTAGTGATGCAATGGATATCAATTCGGCCGGATGCCGGATACCGAATATTCGGCCAAACTTTCAGCCGGATATCCAGTTACCCGGTAGCAGTATGCTTTCATCTCTTTTGTTTTATTCTCACTAAATTTCTTAGAGCATTGGAGCTCTTACTTTTTTCTTTAAATTTGACAAGATCCCTCGCAATTTTAGATTCAGATTTTCGATTTCAGAGGCCAAATTTGTGAGTAAATTGGTTGGCAGGAAGTTCACACTCACACACATACTGCAACTGGAGCCTACACAACCCACTCACATTCTTTTTAAGAAGTTGATTTTACCGTGCTTATGGGAGGATTGAAAAAAGCCAAAAACTATTTACGATGTTTCAAGAGCTTGCAATGTGTGTACAGTCTAGTAAAATTCCATTTTTGAGAGCAGAAAATAATCGTTTTTATGTACAGGGACAGATACAGTAAAAATTTCAAATTCATCCCCCCCCCATATGTGTACCTGGTGTCTGTTAATTTTGCTCTAGGGGAGGCTTGAGTTTGTTCAGGAGGAGGGGGGGGGGGGTTGAGCCGTCCATAGCGCACCCAGTGCTACGGCCCTGTACATATATATGTGGGAATTAAGAGAGGGCGGGCGTCTTAATTAAGGAGGAACCAAAAATCTTGCTTAATGGAATTATATTTACAAAAACGAACAAATAAAAATAACGCGTCAAGTATAAATGGCACGTTTGCCAATATCCACATAGTTGTTGTCTACAGAGTCCACGCCTATCCGTCTACCGTGAGATTCTTAGTTGTTTTTTTTTTTGCGCCGGATAACAGGTGTGCAATTATTTCAAAGCAGCTTGGGAATGACCAAAAAAAAAAAAAAAGATCAGTCCGTCAGGTGGTGCCATCTGCGGGTAATGACCTGAAGGAAGTCGGGTTTGAGCACCACACACACATACTATGTGAAATGGGGAGCCGGTCAAGCGGAGAACATGCTTTCAGCCCGAGCTGGGCTCACTCTTTATTTTGTAAAATTGCGGCGGGCGGGGTGCGTTGAACTATGACCGGCAGCCGCTGGTTTGGTGTAATCTTGGCCGAAGATTTACGGAAGTCAGCGAGGCACTGGGACAGCCCCAATCCTCGTGGCTGTGTTTGCTGACGTATTAAAGAAAAACTCCTGATTTTGATCCTATTTTTATTTTAACAGATTTTTACAGATTTATGAGGCAACAGAGAGAACGAAAAATCGACTTTCTCGACGGTGTTTACATTTTTATTCCCTAGGGTCATATGATTTATGAGTTGGTGGTTCAAAAAACCAGCAGGAAAGGGTTGCGCCTCAAAGGGTTAACTCCCAAGCAAGCTTGGTCCTCATTTTATCGACCCACTCAAGGGATAAAGGCTGAGTCAACCTTGCCCAACTCGGGAATCGAACTACGGACCTGTGGCATTGCAGCGAAATTATTACCATTAAGCCGCGTGCTTCCGAAGGTTATCTTATTGATTTAAAATAAAACTTTAGAAACAGTCAAAAGTATATTTTGGTACTTTTCCGTTATGCGAACGCCAGCATAATTTGGCGATTTTTCTTTCGCCTGAAAAACCTAGAATTCACAATTCTACAGGAAAAACGCAAATAAACATGTGAAAAAGTAGACTCGTCACTACTGTGGGACCGTGCACGCTAATGGGAGCTGGTGCACGTAAAATCTGTCGAGGCTCCAATGTCCTCCAAGTTGTTAAACAATACCTCTGGGGGTGCCAAATTCAGGCGGTTGGTCTCTCCTCGGGAAGTAGTTCAAAGTTAGGGGACCACGGGCTAAATCGTACTTCCTCCCACAGTTGTCCTAAAAATGGAAGGCGCACCCCCTCTGCCCATTGCCGCCCCACCTGGGGGGGGGGATCTGGCACCGCCGATTGCGGTTGCCAGGGGGCATCAGAGCAAAAGCAACAACACATTTTAAAACAAAAACTTCATATCTACCGATTATCCCCCTTTAAGTTATGATCCATAGCTAAACTGTTTATATATATATATATATATATATATATATATACATATATATATATATATATATATATATATATAATATTTTTAAAAAAGAGTCAGTGAGAGAGAGGCTAAAAATCACGTATTAAATGCTAGAAAAATTTAATGAACGTTGTGTAAAAATATATCTGTAATAGTTGAACGCGGAAATGTAGACACAAAGCGGAGAAAATTATGCTTGTGCAGGCCCATAGCTAAACTCTTTTTATTTTTAAAAATGGGCTAAAATATTAAATATATCTATACACATGTACACAAAGGAAACAAGATGCAAAACTCCAAGAATATTATTAACAAGAAAGATCAATTATGCCAAATGTATCGATCATGAAACACTTTCCAACACAACATTTATGTACTTAAATCTGACGAGATTTTAGTTTGTGGCTAAGGCAAAGCTGCATGAGGGCTATCGGCCAGGGGGTATGCCTTAGGTGGTGGACTTTTTTAAGAGTTTCTAAAGCGTATTTACGTTACATCTGGAGAAAATCGCCTAAAAATCCACACCATTAGATCGACATCCGCGCGATAGGCCGGACAGTGATAGCGCCAGTCCGACGGGGGGGGGGGTCACCACCATTGACGCACTCAGTGGCGTAGCCAAGGAGAGGGATGGGGGTCACAACCCCCATGAGGAATTTTTGCCATACAAAATGTATATTATTCACTCCCTTATCACACACACGTATAGATATTTCTGAGATGCAGTAGTCGTAATGTAACATAATTTTATGTACATCTCTTTTAATATTCTGTAATGAAAGTAAAAAAATGTTCTCCATACTGCTACCTAAAACTTATTACAAGTAGACAAATTTTATACCTAAAACACATGATCTTCCTCACATGATTCCTGTGGAATTGTTTTCCTACTTCCCCCCCCCTTTTTGTGATAAAATTTTATGTGTTTTATTAATTGTGCGAAAGTTCTGCATATAAAAGTGGATATTAAGGCATTTCTAAATATTGAAATGTTAAAAATAGGCAAAATTACTTTCTCGACGCAGAAAATTGAAGAAATGACGACATGAAATTGAAGAAATGACGAAATGACGACATGAAATAGGCAAAATTACTTTCTTAGCATACTAATAGGCATTAAACTTATGCCTATTAGACGTAAGAAATGACGAAAGAAATGACGTAAGAAATGACGAAATGACGACATGAAATAGGCAAAATTACTTTCTTAGCATACTAATAGGCATTAAACTTATTACATGTAGACAAATTTTATACCTAAAACACATGATCTTCCTCACATGATTCCTGTGGAATTGTTTTCCTACTTCCCCCCCCCTTTTTTGTGATAAAATTTTATGTGTTTTATTAATTGTGCGAAAGTTCTGCATATAAAAGTGGAGATTAAGGCATTTCTAAATATTGAAAAGTTAAAAATAGGCAAAATTACTTTCTCGACGCAGAAAATTGAAGAAATGACGACATGAAATTTAGAGCAATTATTTTTTCTTATAACAAAGCGCTCAAAAGGAGTCTTCGAAATTTCCCTCCCCCCCCCCCCACCCCAAGGAGGCAAAACGTTCTTTTCATATTCTTCTTCATAATCATAACTTAAAGGGGATAATCGGTAGATATGAAGTTTTTGTTTTAAAATGTGTTGCTGCTTTTTCTCTGATGCCACCGGGCAACCGCGGTGCCATATCCACCCCCCCAGGTGGGGAGGCAATGGGCAGAGGGGGTGCGCCTTCCATTTTTAGGACCCTAGTGGGAGGAAGTACGATTTAGCCCGTGGTCCCCTAATTCTGAACCACTTCCCGAGGACAGACCAACCCCCTGAATTTGGCACCCCCAGAAGTATTGTTTAACAACTTGGAGGACATTGGAGCCTCGACAGATTTTACGTGCACCAGCTCCCATTAGCGTGCACGGTCCCACAGTAGTGACGAGTCTACTTTCTCACATGTTTATTTGTGTTTTTCCTGTAGAATTGTGAATTCTAGGTTTTTCAGGCGAAAGAAAAATCGCCAAATTATGCTGGCGTTCGCATAACGGAAAAGTACCAAAATATACTTTTGACTGTTTCTAAAGTCTTATTTTAAATCAATAAGATAACCTTCGGAAGCACGGCGGCTTAATGGTAATAATTTCGCTGCAATGCCACAGGTCCGTAGTTCGATTCCCGAGTTGGGCAAGGTTGACTCAGCCTTTATCCCTTGAGTGGGTCGATAAAATGAGGACCAAGCTTGCTTAGGAGTTAACCCTTTGAGGCGCAACCCTTTCCCAATGCTGAAAAAAGGGCAGCCGTTGCCATCGCTCGACTTAACTGCAGGCAGTTAAGTCGAGCGATGGCAACGCCTGCCCTTTTTTCAGCATTGGGCAATCGATCCAGCTGTTCTCGCGTTCTCCCATCTTTCGGCAGATGTCAGTGCTGTTAAAAATAATCGTGACAATTTTTTGACGGGAAATGTAAGTGCTAAAAAGTAAAGGATTCTCGTGGAGCGATGTCACCCGCAACTATTTTTATAGAAATCCAATCTATTCATCGTGACAGGCAACAGTCAAAACGTCAGAGTTCCCGGAGCGGACACACTGCGCGTTAAAGGGTTAGAAACCTCATACAGATTTCTGGCATAAGACTTCGGATTTTTCTCTACTATGACAATCAAATAGCACTGATCAAAATGAAGTCAATTTCAAGATACCCAGGCACAGTTTCTTATTCAGCATAACTGATTTAAGTTATAAGTATATTAGTTTATCCTTTGTAAAACAAATTTTATTCCATTTATGTACACAAAAGTAAAGCTGTTAGATTACATATCGTCTGTACAGGAATATTTTAAAAATGTATCCAATCCGCCCCCCCCAATGTAAAACATTCTAGCTACATACAGATTTAGAGCACCCACAAAAATTTAGTAAAGTGGGCGCCTCTGGTATTAATTGACTGTAACGAATTTCCTATCTTTTAGCAGGCATGCTATACATTTACGCATAAGTTGTTTATAATTTTGTAGGAATCAGTTGGCTCCAGGCTCTTTTCACTAACCCTTTAAATTCCGGGCCACCGTTTGTTTTGGTTCGTGAAAATTACTATACAGTGAAACTTCTATGAACGACAACCTCAATCTAACGACCCATTTTTTAAGGCACCGATTTTTTACCCTATCTACGTAATGTTAAAAGGTCCTTTAGAAGATACCACACAACCCTCTATACGCGACCATTCCTAGGGATGGGCGCGAGACGAGACGAGACTTCTCGCGGTCTCAAAATTTTGCGAGACGATACCTCCAATTGCGAGACAAGACCGCGAGACGATACCTCGGTTCAGCTCTCACACGAGACCACGAGACTGGTCTCGCGGTCTCGCGCTAAAACAGGCAAATATGGTTATAGTCAGTACTAAGACATTGCTTACAAGCCGGTACTCTAAGGAAACAGGAATTTTAGAATTAACTTTCGAATGGGCATTTTTAATTATTATCCTTATATTAAAAAACGCCTTTTTCAAATTAGTCTGTAATTTTTCTTTACGGTGAATATTAGTATTTGAGTGAATTATTGAAACTTTTTTCTACAGGTATTGTGTCGAGTGTAGGTAAAATACGTATAAGGAAGTTACACCTGCAGCGGGAGCATTCAAAGACCTATGCCGGGAAACAACGATGGATACAGAAGGAGAACTATCACATTTGCGTCTTCGCAACGATGGGAAGCGAAGCAAACAATTTTTGGGGAGCAAGTTATGCCCTAAGACTTAATACACCCGGAAACGCCGGGCTACGCAGTTAATATATATATATATATATATATATATATATATATATATATATATATAGTAAAATAGCTAAACTTACGAATTAAGTAATCCAAACAATGATTCCAGTAATTATAGGCAATATATAGCCAATTAAAAATTAATATTAGCGGGGAAAAAACCAAGAAGCCAACTGTAATTCACAATAGATCACAGTAACATGTGACAAAACCAATTAAACATGCCAATAAAAAGAAAATGAAATGGAAATGGAAATATATATGTATTATACAACACGTATCTTGTAGTGTGTGTAATCACGCAAGTTCACACTTTTCAAAACCAGTAGCGGATCCATGGTGGGAGGGAGGTGATGGGGACGGTTGCCCGTCCTTTGAACACACTTAAACCTGAAAATTTTTCGAATTGCTAGGTTATTATATCGTTTCTATAGCAACCCTTTCACAGATCGCTGGGGCGAGATTATCTGTTCTTTTTAAGGCAGAATGGGCATTGCTGTCTGTGTCTAGTGTACGATGAATAAATAATGTATTACGCATAAAAGAGTTCTTTTGTTGTTCTATAATTGTGTGTGTGTTTTAGTGTTTTTGGAAATATGAATGTCCCCCGAAATCACTTATTGCCCTCGTACCCACTTTTGAACCCATGATTAACATGATCACTCTTACCGCTGAAAAGACACAACGGAGAAGACTTCCTTCTGTAATTCTTGTCGCTTCTAAGTTTGTGTCTTTGAATACTTCCGCTCATGTCTATCGTTGAGCTAGCAAAATCGCATCGTTGGAAGCAACAAGAAGGGGAGCCTTCTCCGTTGTGTCTTTTCTATAATGAGAGAGGTCAGGTTGAACATGAGTTGAAGATTAAAAGTTATTGGCGGGAGGGGGGGGGGTGAGGAGAAATAATGACCCATTTATGGTAAAAATGCTTCATCATACTAATCATAACCCTCCATTCAAACTTCTCTTGACCTGACTCTGTTCATAGCAAATCATTTTCTAAACTAAAATATTTTCAATCGGTGCAAATAGTTGCAATTTTTTTAATGTGGTTTTTCTTTATCATACTTTGAGTCAGGGAGAGGTTTACCTTCGAGAGTCATTGAAAAGTGGTTCAAGTCAGCATGATATTTGTTTTCATATCTCTGACACTTTTTAATGTGTAGCTCTCAAATGTTGTATGCCACCTCATTAGTGCATCGGGCACATTTTACTAATTGGGAATTTTTTGAAAATGAACGAGAGGAATTTTTTCTTGACGGAGTCTTATTTATACGACCTTATTTTGAACATTTTTTCAATTTACACTGCCCACTTATCTGTAATCGATAAAGAATTAAAGCCCGTTACCACATTTTTGGGACATCCTATATATTTATATGTATATATGTACGAATATACTATAATGCATGTGTACGCACGCAAGCGTGTTCCCCCAACCTATGTAGCTAGGGATAAAGCGAAGATTTCCACAATATATGGACTCTCAAATATATATATGTATATATATATATGCTTTAAAATACAATTACGCTAGAAAATTTCTAAATTCCATACTATTTCCTAGTTGCAATTAGCATTTCTATAAACATGTGTCCCTTCTGGGAATTCTTGGTTGGAGAGGTTGGGGATTGGTTGCTGGATTGCTTATAAAAATTATTTTAAAAAAAAATCGATAAAATTCTGGCTTTTTAGTACATGTTTTATTGAGGGAAAAAATATACAAATGAACTAATGATCACAGGTATTATATCAATATGCTCTTGTTATAATTAATATAATCACTGAAATATCTCTAGGCATATAAATGCGAATAGTGAGCTATTTAAGTAGTTAGATGTATCCCTTTAAAATAACCCTAAAATATCTCATGTCAATATTTCTTCATTTTAATAATAATATATAGTTTATTTTAATTTCTCTCTCTCTCTTTTTTTTAATGTACTCTATATTATTTCTTTATTTTATAATCATTATTATTTTAATAACTCTTACATTTTACTTCTTGTTCGAATCTTCTCCAATTTTTTCTGGCAACGAATTTTTTACTCTCCAATTGGCAACAGCTCCATGTTCGAGCCATGTTTTCAGGCTTAAGGCACTTGGACGCCTCATCTCCATCTTTTCTCCATATTTTATTTTTATTCTGGGTATGTCTATTTGATTACTTTTTACTTATTAACAGGATAGTCCCCCGTAGCCACATATTTAGCTTTCTTTGAGCTAAGTGGCTGCATTGAAATCCTGTTATTTTGTCTTGGTAGCAAGTATTCGGCTTGTGGGGCCTGAAGAGTATAGTCGATGCTTGCTACTTATTGTTTTTACTCCATCCAATTCCATTTTAATTTTCTTTTTACCATTGTTTGGGTTTACATTTACTGGATATATCTAAATCTTCCTGATTTGCTTAAGATTTGGTGATCAGTGTATATATACTACGAAAACTGCTGTAGAATGATTCCTTGATTCGTACAGGGTAAAAAAAAAAAATTCGGAAACGTTACCCCAAAAAATGGGGCAGCTCTTGTAGTTCAAAATTGCGGAAACGTTTCCGAACCATGCGGGTAAAGTATTTAGAAACGTTTCTGCATATGTCGGAAACATATTTACCTATTTTCCTGCATTTTAGGTAAGGTTTCTGGATAAGATGGGTAAAGTTTCTGTATATTTTGGTAAAATATTGAGTAATAGAGCTGAAGCAAACCGCATGTATTCGGTACTAAGATACGGATAATCACTCAGACTCGAAGTAACGAATTGCTACTTTGCGGTTGATATCGTTACTCGTTACTCGATCCGAAGCTGTTTCGGATCGAGCAGCTTCGAACTTCGAATACAGACTGCCAGGCGAGGCGAACTAGGGGGAAACGGGTTCCAGTAATCGGGTACTAATATCTTCTGTTATTTCGGATCGCGGTTTCAAGGGGGAAAATGACTTTTGAGTGTGCATTTCGGATCGACCAGGTCCGAACTTCGAATACAAGACTGCCGGAGGAAGAAAATGAATTTCGGTATTTGAGTAATAGTATGTTCCGTTCCGTTACTAGATACCGGAAGTATTATGGATTCTCGCTGTTTGAAGGGAAAAATCAGTTTCGGTATTTCAGTAGTAGTATGTTCTGGTTGCAATTCGTTTATGCCGAGCCGAATGGTATCGTTTTGATGAGGTTTGGAAGAATCCGTATGTTTCGTTACAGTTATGGAGATGGATATACTATCTGCTGCTCTATTGATATGGGTCGTACAATGGGGGGATAGGATCCGGTGTATAGTATGTTCTTATGCGCAGTTGAACTTTTTTTTGCGGAGGGGGGGAGGGGGGGGTTCTTATAATTGTAGAGGAGCAATACATATAAGAGAAGCATGTTAGTAAGGGGTGCTAATTTCGGGCTTTCTAACATTTTAGTACTAAATAGTGGTGCAATCAGAATTCTTTCTTTCAGGGTGGTTCCGAAGCAGGATTGCGAACTTAACTTTTTCTTTTTTTTAGCTAGAATCGAAATATGAGTAATAAATAACAAATTATTTAAATACACCTTTTAAAAAAATATATTTTTATAAAGTAAACGAATTCACACATTTTTATTATTTGAAATATTATTTGGAACTAAAAAAAATATTTAGCATGGAAACCTAAACACATTTTTTAAGTAATTGTTTAAAAAATATATAAAAAATTGGAGCTACCCGGGATTTCTATGCCCACTCCTGCGTAAGCCACTGGTATTAAAATAATTCAATAAAGTCAGTATGTTTCTAAAATGTCGGCGTTTAGGGGGCCATCTGCCCTATTTTATGGTACATTTTATTCCATGAACTCATGGAATACGCATAGTCCGGTGCAACCATTCTTTCTGTATGAAAGGAGTGATAATTTTTGTTTAAAGAATGCTCTCATATATGCACCCACAGAAGGGGCTAACCCCTTTCATCCCAAAAGTGCAGAAATAGAACTGGAAATATCTTAAAAATAGATCATTCTCACTGAATTAAACAATTTTAATTTAAAATATGGTAATTTTTAATTTACTTCGAAAAATCGTCCAGCAAAAGAAGTTTTTGATATGAAGTAAGAACTCACAAATAATAAAGATATTATGCTTGTAGAGACGCAAAGTAGTTGATATCATACTGAGATCCCCTGCCCTGTGAATTTAATATATGTGGCCCAATCCCTGGATCTCAGTATTCGAGAACCCGCTCCCAGAAAAAACAAGAGTCACAAGCTTTCCTTTACACTTTTTATGATAAGAATGAACAGGTTAAACCAGCGTTCAGAATTTTAAAAAGGGGGGGTTGAGAAAAAAAAAGAATGGCATATGTCTTTGGAAGATTTCTATGTGCACTCCGTAATTCGGATAATTTAGCATTGTATAAAACCATAAATGTGTATAAAAACAATCTGTAAATCAGAGAAAATAAGCTCTAAATACAACTTTGTACAACTTCGCTAAAAAAAATTATTTTTGGTTAGGTTTTGTTATGAGTTTATGTATGGGCGGCATATACCCATAACAACACTGTCCCGGATGTGTTGTTATGGGGCACATATAACACCCTATTACCGATTCTATTAGTAGTAACGAAAGTAACGAGTAACGAATACTTAGTAACGAATAGCGAACATCTAAGTAACAAATACATACGGATACTCATTTTGTCGTTACTTTTACAGCACTATTGAGTAACCTCTCCGTGTATTTCGGATAGGTTTCCGAATTCACGAGTAATCTTTCCGAGTTTTTCAGAAAAAAGTGACATGCACTAGATGAAGCGTTTCGAGTATCTTAACCTAGATGGCAGCACCAAACTCTGTCGGAAGGAGCGGTGAGGACGACCAGAATCGAACACTGGACCTACGCATTCGGAAGAAAGCACGGTACCACAGCGCTTCGGTTTTCTTGCCGAATTTTGCTTTATAAGTAAACTGACTGCTGCAAAAGTTATTTGTGGTACGGCTTGTTTTGGAAACTTAAAATTTTTTTGAAGTATTTTGTAAATGGAGAGAAAATACCATAATTAATAAATATAAATTAAAAATCTTAAATCTCTTTTCTTCCACATAAATTATTTTCAGGAGATAATGTGCTGTTTTATTTAAGTATTCATCCGTTTTATTTAAGTATTCATCCGGCGACGTCACCTGGTGACTGGTCACAAATAAACTTCACAGTGACCACACAGTGAAGTTAGATCACTCACAAGTTACCAGATCCTTATTATCGCATGGGCAAATCAGGACTTTGCCCAGGGCCCCCAGTTTCAAATGTTGTTCTGAAATATTCTTTTATATGTCAAAATATTATGAAAAAGAAAACAAATTTTATAGATGGGGACCCCCAAATTCATCAATGCCCGGGGCCCCTGTTGGTCATAATCGGGCTGTGCAAGAAGTTAAAATGTGACAGACCTGTGACAATTGTGACCCTCTGTGACGTCACAGCGACTCTTTTGTGACCATCTGTGCTATTGGGGAAAACGCGTTCACTCTTATCCGTCTCTTGGCACTTGGCGCATGCGCGCGAAGTCCCAAATAAAGATTTCCTCTCCCCCGTAAATACTTTACCCCGAAATATGGGTTATGTTTCCGAAATCGTGAGTTCGAGTAGAGCATCGGTAGGTTACGCTATACTTTCGGAAACCTTTCCGCTGTAAGTGTGTAACGTTTCTGAATTTTTTTACTGTGTACATGAAGGGCCTGCATGCTTGGCGACTGGCGTTGTGCACCCCATTTATATATTAAACCTTGTGAAAGCGCACACTTTAAACATTTGCTGACCGTAGACTGTCCTTTTATAGGGTCCTTAAATATTCTACCACAGATTGATTGACGATTTTTGTTGAACTTAAATAACTCGTGATACATTTGTTGTATACAGTATTATTCAAAAATTAAGAAAAACTTGATCTGGAGAATAAAAGTAGGCGCTTTTGTACGTTTGCAGGGAGGCGCCAAGTACCTTAGGGTCGCCCCTAAACTCAGGGCATAAATCTTCTGATGCCACTTAACCAAATATGTTTCCAAAGTTCGTCGCAGGCTGATCCGGTCCAAGCCAAAAGTGCATGCCAAAACACATTTTCTGCAAACTTCAACCTAAGGGGATCCGTATTACATAGCTGCAACACCTGCGGAATATAGCTAACTACTTTTATAAACAGTAATTTTCGCCTTCAAATTTGACACATTCTTTTATAAGTAGTTACTTATATTTTTCCGGTGTTGACAGCTATGGCATTGTTGTTGGTGGTGGTGGTGTCGTGTCCATGGATAGACTATGAAAAGAGGGGTGCCAGTAACCCCGACGGGGTTGGACTTCTACTTGTTGGTCCCTAATTTGGAACCGATTCCAGATGAGTGACCAACCACCACCTGAGGTATCGTTTAACAACTTTAAGGACATTGGAGCCACGACGGATTTTACGTGCGTCAGCTCCCATTAGCGTACACGGTTCCACAGCGGACGAGCCAAAAAAAACACTCCATGTGAAAAAAAAAAAAAAAAGTCATTTCCGCGTCTCGTACATTACCTTGCATAGGTGGTATGGAAAGTTGCACAATAGCCTAATAACGTTTGAAAGAACCTTACTATAGTGGTGCCACTTATTTCGGTCAGTGAGTCTCTTAAGTCGGTGAAAATTGGCAGGGCGAAAGAACGAAATGGACAAATTGCACTAGTTTTCTGCCGCTTACTTCGGTAGTTCGTGCTGCTTTATCCGGTCAGATAATCTACGGAGATTAGGTAAAATTTCCATTTAATTTAGGGCGAAGTGAAAAAAAGCCAATCTCAAAGATGACTCATAATTGTACGGAGTTGTTACGGGGGGGGGGGTGACACCATGCTTAGCAACGCCACTGTTGGTTACATAATTTGGAAGTGTGGAATTAAATTAAAATACGAAATTAAATTGAAATTCCAAAATATGGAAAGGGATAAACGACTATATACTGGAAATCGATTTAGTTTTGTAAGCATTTGGCACAGACGACAATTATTCCGCAATTTTTCACTTGCTCCCGGCTAACCGAGAAAAAAAAAAAAAAAAAAAAAACATTCATAATGAAAGAATTCAAAAAGTACTGCATAGTTATTGATTTCATTAACATCATAGCAATAATTTTATCATAGCTATGGTGATATGTTCTCTATTCATCAGATATTCGATTAAGTCAGCATTAATAAAAGTTCTTCAATCATCATTTTTAGGTTTTATTATAACTAACTTCAGTATGTTATCTGAGAGTATGTTTTCGGAAATATTTCCATACACTTCATTAATAATATTATTTTCATTCGCTATTAATTCCTGAGGTATTTCTTCAATAATATTTTCGGAGAAAATTTGCTTTAACATATTGCGTGGCAGGAGATTGTTAAGGGTGTATGTCGAAGAAAAAAATTCTGTTTTTAGTCTTGGTACACAAATTGAAATAAACTAATAGTACCATGGTTTCCAAAAAATTCCAGATGGTTCTTCATAAGCTACTTTACACACTGCAATAACCAAAAAAGCTGAGGCTTTTGTGAAATTTTCAGAAAAATTTCTTAAACAAGGATCTGAGCTGCAAGATTTTTCGAAGAGTGACATGCTTTGTGAAAATTTCCGATTTTTAAGAATTTTCCTAAAAGTTTTGAAATCGATACAAATTAATCGTTTATTTCAGTATGTAGTACAACTTGTAAAGAGACAGTTTCAAAATTTTGAAGTGCCTGACATAATTAGTTTATTTGTACTTATCTACCAAAATCAAATGATTTTTTCGAACAACACCGTTAAGAAATTGCCGAATTGACGCGTTTCAGCGGAGAGTCTTTTGGTTGCAGCCTGCCCTGTTCGGTTCGTTTTTCCACAGCTTTAAAACATGAAATTTACAACACTTAGCGCACTTATCGATCGTCTAAAAAAGTCGCCAAGCACAGGGCTAAAGCACATTTTAGTCACTGGCGTTTCACCAAACTGGGGAATAATTTCACTTCTTGCAAATTTTGTTGTAATGCTATACCCCTATAGTATAGCTGAAACTTAGTGTTGTTATTTCAAAATTGACAATACAATGGTTCCATCGCCCGAATTGGTGCAAAAATACTGCGTGGCAAATCACTTCTCTAATTTTTTACACTGCACAAGCGCATTACACGAAAAATTTAACATTCGCACAACCACTTCCATTCGTACTTTCTTTAACTGTGCCGAATTTCGCGCTCATCCGTTCGTGCTGCAAAAGGGACACAAAGGTTTTCCTTAGCGTATTTATATATACATAGATTTTTAGCTCCCTTTTTTACGACTTTGCAGGGGTGAATGGACATCATTGATCAAATACTGTTCTTTTCGCTTGCCATTAACCAACTTGCCATAACCCGTTCTAACAATGAGCTATTCTTCGCTATTCACATATATATGGAAAAGGCGAGAACAACCCCAGACAGCACATAAGCTTAAATCAAGCTTGAGATTTGGCTTGGCAATGCAAGGTTGGCTTAAGCTGGATTTTCACTTGCAAAGTGCGGTGATGGCGCCATCTGTGAAAGAGAATGGACATTAATTGTCTAGCGTCCTCAAATTTGTTGAAAGTTCGTAAAAGATGTGTTTTAACGGGGATGGGTTTTTTATTACCAGTGCCATATTACCGGCAGGGCAAACGGGGCAACTGCCCAGGGCCTACAGATTTTAGGGCCCAAAATTCTTACATCTTACACTTTTGTAATTTTAAAATAAAATTACAAAGGATAAAAAAAAATCAGAAGTTAAATAATTTTTTTTAACTATAAAGTATGAACAATGAAAATAACTCAAATTTACATTTGTATAAATTAATTTAAACTTATTTTTAATTCTTCGAAACGCTCTATATCAATATAGCATACCAATATGTAGGAAAATAACCACATTTGTAAAGAGAATTTTTAGCGTTAAAAAATAGCAAAATTTTTCAATTATTTGTTATTTTAAGAAATATTTACAAAAATGACTAAAGTGTTTGTATTCCATACATGTTAGCAACTGTGATATAGCATTTCGAAGTAACGTTTAACTATCTGTTTCTTTCATTTCAGATTACTTAACACAAAATTTGTGTTAAGTAAGTAAACCCTTTCTATTTTTCCAAATATGGAAATTCTTCAAAATAAAATACAATTATACTACGAAATTGATTTCAAAATCACACATAACATTATTTTATCAGGTTGTAACGAAAGTTTTCCGCCATATTTGCTTGAGTCAGCTCATGCGGTACCCAGCTATTGACCTTATATGTCAAGTTTATGCGATGCTTAGCGCGACTAATGGACATGGCACTAAAGTCTAACTCTTTTAGCTAGCTCTCGTGGATGAATATTTTATCTTCTTCCACAAATTCTCCTAGGCGGGCCTCATCAGCACGAGTAGTCTGGTCAGAGCGCTCTGCTTCTTTAATATCCTAGTCCTCGTTTTTGAACTTTCGGTACCAAATCTTCACAGTGTCATATGATACAACAGTAGTACCTTAAGCTGTACACATGATTCAGTGTCATTCTGTAGCTGACTTTTTGAGACAGAACTGAGAGTAAATGATTTATCAATCTGGTAGCGTGATCCATTTTAGACACCTTATACTTAATCATAACGATATTGTTTTACGGATTTCACAACACAGTGCTCTAAAACAAGTCTTTTCTTTCAAATAACAAAAATCGTTTTACAAAATATTGGCAAAGACACCAATGCGAACTGCTGGTGCTAGCAATACTTGGAGTGGCGGAAAACTTTCGGGGAATAATACCGTAAGCGGGTGTCGGTTGAGTTGGCGACTTTTTTTTGTCGCCAGCGGCTAACCTTGGCGACTTTTTTTGAGCGCCAAACAAAACATAAACATACGTTGACACATAACTAACAAAATGAACCCCAAACTATAACACACTATCTAAACACATAAAAACATTTTTAGACATATTTCAAATGCAATTATGAACAAAAATCACATAAACAAAGCACTACCTCTGGACTATGGGTACGTCAAAAAATAAATAAACCATAACCTTAATCATATACAAAATGCCAAAATAAGTTTCTGCACATAATTATACAGCAAAATTACCCTTAAAACGTTAAAATAACAATTTTAAATTAATAGAAAAACATCAAATAAACCAACTACCTCCCCCCCACACACACACAACTCCCCACAAACAACTCAAAAATACATATATTGAATCATATTTAACGTGAATAGTGCACGTGATTTCAAGAAAAATATACTGCAAATATTTTCATAAAACGTTAAAAACACTCTTTATAAATAACATAAAACTACTATAATAAACCGACTACTTCCTCCCTCACGTGCTTTTTGCAATTTAATACCTTCAAAACACACAACATTTACACTGTTAATCACACTAGAATCAAATCTGATCTCAAACTCAAAAATCCTTACATATTTATTCATATTAAACCTAGAAATTGTACGGGAATTCTGTAAATCAGGACCAAATGCATATCACAAATAAAATTAACCATCCCTCTTAAAACCTTAAAAATTTTTACTTTTTCATCGCAATTCACAAAAAAATAACATAACATACTGAAAACCTTACATAATTATGAAAACATAAGACCATAAATATTTTCAACTATACACTGGTGTACCGTAAAGCAAGGAATAAACATTTAAATAAATAAAAGCACCCAGAGGCGTAGCCAAGGGGGGGGTTAGGGGGGTCATAACCCCCCCATGAGAAATTTTTTGCCATACAAAATGTATATACTTCACTACATTATCACACATATGTATACATATATATGAGTTGCAGTAGTCGTAACCCCCCCCATGAAAAATTTCTGGCTACGCCCCTGAAAGCACCACATACCTTAAATTTTATTCATGAACAACGTGCGTTCATCTCAAAATAAATCCATCAGAAGCATTCAAATAAGCATAACAACTGTACCTCAACACAGTCGCAACATTTTCAAATGTTTGTCGAAAATGACTTGATAAAGAAATAAGAAACAACTGAGCGTATAACCGAACCGATATCATTACAGCTCTACACAAATTACCTACATTTATTATAAAACCAAGCAAAAATTACACTTTTCGAAAATAACCATTATAAAATACAAAACTTCAGCAGACGACACGACACGACTTCCTTCCCGGCGAATTCAAGTTCAGTTATTTTGCCAGTTAAACTCCTTGAAATTCGTTCAACCAATCACATAATTCCTTCCAACAGTATAGTTTCTCATGACATCATAAAACAACACAACTCCGCCGAACGGGTGGCCGAATAGCTAATCTCGATTGGCAACGCTGCCAGGACTGTTTACTACAAATAGTAAGCTTTGGCGACGCATCTCCCTTGGCGATGGACACCCGCTTATGGTATTATCCCCAATTTTCGTTACAACCTAATAATTTTGATGCATCCCATGGAAAAATAAAAGAAACAAATAGCACATCGCCCACTTATAATCTCGCGAAAAAACAGCGTGGTAAGTCACTTCAAACTTTAGTCAGAACTGCACAAGGCGTCGGTGGCGGAATGGTTAGCGGTCCAGGCTCCGAAGCCAAAGGGCCCGGGTTCTGTTCTAGCCACGAACACTCGGTGGACTTAAATTAAATTGCAATTTCAGCGTGGAGGGGGAAAATGCGCGGAAAAATAAATTATGTAGGGCGCGTTAGCCAGCCGGCGCCCCGTGTATTTAGAAATTTTTTTAAGCTTGAAATGTCAAGCTTAATGCAAGCTGGGCAAGTGTAAACTAGAACACTTGATTCAAGCTTGCATCAAGCTTACACGATTGGAATTTTCAAGCTTATTGACTTGATAAATCAAGTTTGATGTGCTGTCTGGGACTTGCTTACTGACCATCCTTAAAAGAAACCGAAATGTTTCAAAGGGGCACGAAATTTCGAGCGATTCCTTGGGACTCTGAGGTTTTGAAAATACCTGTAGCCTGGGAACGAAAGGGTTAAAAGCCATTACTGACTGAGGTCAAGTCTAAAAATCAGAGTAGTAAATCAAAACAGTAAATTAAAATTTAAAAACAACAGATTTTTAGACACGCGGTTTTTAACTAAGCCTCAAAACTCTGTTCTATCTAGTGTAAATTAAGTTTCAATGTGGGGGGTGGGCTATAGCCCACCCGTAGATCCGCCTCTGGTCATAATCATATAGTAGCACGTAATTGGAGATTGCAAGAGGGTTCTGGGCACTGCGTTTCGTGACGTCACATGAGAGGATATGGTATTTGGAACAGTTTTCATTGAACTCTATGGAAGAAATTGAATTAATAATGCCAATAACAGAGCTGTGGCGCCCATGTATGCGATGTGTGTGACGCACACAGGCGCCCCTTAGCAAAACTGTAACGTATTCCTAAATCTGTGGTAAAACTGTCTGAACCTTTTATTAAAATGGAATCTTATCTTTGATGATGGGAGTTAAAATTGGGAATATTTCAATGATTTACTTTGATTTGAATCAAGGCCGTACCCAGGGGGGGGACCTGGGGGTCCGTTCCCCCCCAAAAAAAAGATTTAAAATTTTGTTAACAAAACAATACTAATGAAGCCTTTTTGTGAAAAATTTAGCCTTTTTCACCTTTTTGTCCCCCACCCCGAAATTTTTTTCGGGGTACAGCCCCGATTTGAATTAATCCAATTTTTTTTCATTTTTTCTATGCCGTAGTGATTAAACATGAAAGAGCAGCGGTTGTCATCGCTGTTTCCGTTAACGAACAGCCGAATTCAAGTGCAAAATTTCATGGACGGTCGTATGTAAGGGCTGTATATCGAATTTTCTAGCTTTTATCTTTTTCTAAACTTTCGGAATTAAAAATAAACAAATACATTAATGATTAATGTTTATGGATGACGTAATAAAGAACTAGCTCTGCCCATTGGCAGAGTATTTCGGAAAAATCGTTCTACAAATGAGAAAATTAAAGATTTTGACTTTTTGAACTGGCTGACTAGTTATCGTAACTCATTCAGCGTTAACTGAAAGATTATAGTTTCAACCTTTAGATTAGTCCAGCAGCAGATCGTTCCAAGCAGCATCGGCTTTAACAGTGCTTGGGAAGTGGAACTTCTCTGTCAACCAAGTCTGCTGTGAACCGTGTACGCCGTGTTGCACGTAAAATCTGTCCTAGCTCCAATGTCCGCTTTGTTCAAACGATACCCCTGGGGATGCCAATCCAGGTGCTAAGTCTCTCGTCTGGAATTGATTCAAAATTAGGAGACCACTCATAGGGGCAACGGCGGACTGCCTATTTAGTGCCCGAATAATGAAATTATCTACATCTCTTGCCCTTGTCATGCCGCTGACCCGACCATTAGAAAGAAAAAAACACCATTTAGATGAACAGTTTTAGATCTTAAGCCCACAATTTAGGACACAAAAATTCCCGATATTGTTATATAGGATGGATGTCCTAATTTATACACTTTAAAAAAAAATAGTCTTTTCCTCAAAATTTAATAATCAGGATTTATTATTTATTTTTTAAGTTACCAATTCAGTATCCATTATCAAAACAAAACTCATTTAATTCAAAGATGAATTATTTAATCAGGTTTGAGAGGGTTAATATCAAAGTGGAAGGGTAAGGTTAATAGGGTCGAATATACGTAACTAATTGGGTTGTGAAAGGTTCAAAAATTAAAAAAAGGGAAAAGGAAATCTAAAACACTTTTCATATTTTAAATACGCCCTGCTATATGTCAAGATTATCATAATCCATGCTTCAGCCCTATTTTTCTTTCTTGCTTCATTACGTAGGAAAGTGCATCATAATCAATATGTAGGCCCTATTTGTCATCCTTGTTTCTTTAGATTAGAAATTGCACCCTAATACATAAGTGTGCCGTATTTGTATTCCTTGTTCCATAAAACACTTTTTTGGAATTAAAATCGCCTATTAAAGCTGCTTTGCAATCTTTGTCAGACATATTCAAACTATACTTCACCGCTATAACTAGAAGTCAAAGCTTGCTGTGGAGGCAATTACAACGGGTGCTAGAAAACACATTTGACGAAAATATATATTTCATCTTCATCTACCTAAAATAAATAACTTCATATTCAATTTTTATTAAATATCCAAACCGAATTTCATGCTCCTCTAGGAACGCGCGGGAACTTTTCGCATTCGGAAGATTTCGTTTTGTGTAAACAGACCTTCTTATATCAGTGCTTCATGCAGACGATATCATTTTAATGAATAAAACTCTTATCTGGAAAAACTATTTTAAACGAATTAGAATCTCAACTTTCCCTTCAAAGCCTGATGACCGTGACTTCAATATGACGACATGACAATCGCCACAGCCAATTTTGTCACACAAATGATTGACTTTTCCGACTCTCTGAAATAAAATGGAGCTGAAAATAGCGAAAAAAGCTTTAAAATGAGGGAACGGGTGGATTTTCAGATTTTTAAAGTAGCGCAGATTGTTTTCTGTATTTTATACATAGTTATAAAAAATTTTAAGCGATCGTACAAACGGTGTAGATGTTATTACACTTTTTGTGCTTAACATTTTAATCTGTTTAGAGTAGTGGTGGTTAAAGTTCTATCCTGGAGTAGGTACCCGGAATAGTTATAGAATCCGTGAGTCAGGGATCAGCGTAAGTATATAGTAGGTCTAAGGCAGCTTTCACTGCCTGAGCAGTTACAAATATACATTTCAATGTGAAGTTAATAGCTTTTAAAATTGTTGCATAGTTTTTTTACAATAATTTTTTTGTAACTTTATTCATGAATACCCTAGTTAGAAAAAATAATATATAAAAATATTTTGTAATAAAATTAATCATATATATTCCAAAGTGGGAAGGTAGTCGAGCCTAGGCAGCACTGTTGAATTATTAAATAATAGCAGTGTTGAGCTCTAAATTTTACACACAAAAAAAAATCTTGGATTTGTAATTTTAGAAAAAGTAAATAAAGAAACAAATTTTGAAAATATATCATAGCTTGGATAAATTAATAAAATGAGTAAAATATTGTACTGGAATATATATAGTAGGATAAACAGTATTCTTCGGAAGTTAATCTTGCCAAATATAGAAGATATTGCCAAACTTGGTTCAGTTCTAGGAATTTATTTTTTGGTGCCAACTTCACTATAAATTGCCAAAAAATGGCTATTCCTGGTGACTTTTGACACCTCAGCGCTATCTTGCAATTCTTGAAATGTGATTCACCATTTCGCCGGTAGGCAAAAATCCTTGTCAGCAATTAATAGTTCTGAAGTGGTAATAAAACTGAACAGATATCTTAATAACAAGGGAGAGTCAAAAGAACATGTATTTGAGCCTGAGTCAAATATGTAGAAGTAAGTGCATTTGTTACAGTACAGTATACTTCTCAGTGTACTTCTTTTAATAAAAGTAGTATACTGAGAATCAGTTCTCGAAATAAGATTTTAAAGCTGGCAACAAAAACTATTTAGGTAACGAGAAAATCTTAAATTTTCATACTTTCGTGATACTGGTGAATAGCAGTTGCAGTTTTTTCGCTTAACTGCAACGAAATGGAATCAATAATGCAATAAGAACAAATTGACAAAAAAGCTTCACTTTTCTTGTAAAAATTCTGTTGTTTTATATGTAACCTTACAATACATCTGAGGTATCAAGAAACAGTAAAAAGTTTTAAATATTCGAAAGCTATAACTTTCCGCGAAAGCTGTTGAACATCGAGGATATTTGGGCTAGACTCGCAGCATTTTTAGTAGTCGCCAACACTTATTTCGAGCCCTACTGCGAGTTAAATATGTTTGTTGAAAAGTACGTTATTTACTTCATTATTGCATTAGACTATTTACTTCTCTAGTATATAACAAACAATACTACGCTTTTTACTATCATACAATTTAAAAAATGAAATAAGTTCAAAAGTGACTTTTTTGTGGGGGGGGGGGATTGGGCAGGGGTAGGTAGTTAGGCAGGTAATAAATCCTGAGGGCGCTTCATTTTTTTCACACACAGGTGCTCGCCATGGTCAGTGCGGCGGTGTCATGCTCATAGCGTACACCCCATTAAGGGTGCTTGTAGCAATACACATATGGTGCTCGTAGCTACATCTCCCCCGCCAGATGTTTTCATTTTCACCACAGCAAATCCGATTAAATGTAGACCTACTTTAGTAGCAGCCATTTTAGTCCACAAAAATTGTAGGTTAGAAAACAATAATATATGGGGGAAAAAACCATATTCTTTAGCAAGAAAATTGAGTTGTTGATCATCTTATTGAAAGCAATGAGGATTTTGAACATACTGATCGTTTAACGTTGTTGTTCTGTTGTTTAAAGGTGTATATCCCCCTGCGAAACTTTCAAAATTAGTTATTAAGAGCTTTTAGATTTTTGTCGTCAATAAGAAATTAAGTTTATCAATACAAAATTATATCTCATTCAACCCGACGATCACCCCAAATGAATTTAGAAAAAAGAAATTACAAAAAATGTAAGAGATCCTATTTTACTTTCATAAAATGGACATAAATTTCAACTAGCCACCCCCACCCACAAAATTGCATTTATTTGTCTCTGATTGTAGCAACTCAAACATTTTAAAAGTCAAAATGCCTCTAATTCGAGTATCTAACTCTGTCGATAACCATTTTGACAAAATCTGAAAATATGCTGATTTTGACTCGGAAAGTCAACTTTTCCCAGCCATCACAAAATTAATTTGCTTTAAGATTTTCTATACAGCAGTAACATTCATATGCGAAATTCTGCTTTATCTTGTCTACCAGTTGCTGAGTGGTAAAGCCACTAAAACACTGGGAGATGGCTGAAGTGGAGGTCCAAGGTTCTGGTCTCTCGCACGGTCGTCAATTTTTTACTTTCATAAAACAGACAAATTTCAACTAGCCGCCCCCACCCACAAAATTTCGTTAATTTGTCTCTGATTGTAGCCACTCAAATCTTTTTAACCTTTTCGCCGCGGCTTACTGTGGAGCATTTTTGACCCAGAAAACGGCAGAATCTAAGATTTCCTTCCCCTACATTTGAGTTGAAGAGCACCCCTTACACCTTTTGTTTGACAGGTGGGGGCAGATATTACTGAATACACAAGTCCTCAAACAAAATGTAAATGTGGATGCAGCACCCCGGTCAATTGACTGTCATTTTCTACCCAGTCAATCATCTACAAACCCAGCTTACTCTCCTGGAGTATAAGAAAAGAAATTCCCGCCTCCAGAAATTCCTTATCCATCTTCCATGAAGGGTGAATGGATTTCCCGACACAAGAGGGGAAAGAAGTTTTGGGTAGGGCAATTGTACCAGCGCCGTTCTTCAGTCACATTTATTTTTTGGTACAACTGTTGTACCGCCGGAGTGAGAAGGTTAAAGTCAAAATGCCTCTAATTCGAATATCTAACTCTGTTGATAACTACGTTGAAGAAATCTGAAAATATGTTGATTTTGACTCGGAAAGTCAACTTTTGACAGCCATCACAAAATTAATTTGCTTTAAGATTTGCTATACAGGAGTAACATTTATATGCAAAATTCTACTTTATCTTTCCAACCATTCACTGAGCGGTAAAGCCACTAAAACACTGGAAGATGGCTGAAGTGGAGGGCCAAGTTTCTGGTCTCTCTCGTGGTCGTCGATCAAACAATTTGAAGTTTTGGGTGGTTTTCTCCAGATGTAACCTGAGTATGCATTATAACCCCTTAAAAAGTCCTCCACCCAAGGCATCCTTGCCTTAGGCAGATAACCATCATGTAGCTTTGCCATAAACAATAAACAAGCAAGTTCTCTTGATGAATCTCCTGTTTAGACTGGAATAAGCAATCTATATTTTAATATTTTTTAACTATGAAAATCTGTACATCATTTTTCTTGCTTTGAAAAAACTCTTTTTATATTATGCTCATTAATACACACAATAATTAATGAAAATTTTCAATCTTAATAGAAAAAGAGCAAAAAATTTTGTCCGATTAAGTAGGAGGGAGGTGAACAAATCAATTTTTATGCTATTCTAACATTTCAAATAAATCGTCAAGTTTTAATGCAGTCTTATTGAACTGTATGTTCATTAAGACTAATTACAGAACATTTTGCTAATCATTTTAAAAAGTACTTTACTTTTTTTTCAATCTTTTCGCTAAGGTTGTGCTTTAAAAAAATAATGTAAAATTTGAACAGCTTTTTAAATCATCCAATTACAGAGACACGAAAATATTCAGTTCCGAAATTGTGGTTAACAACCATTACAAATGATCAATCAGTATCATTTATAAACGATTCATGAAAAAACTCTATGTGAATGGTGCCTCAACCCATTTAATACTGCAATTTATGTACCTTTTTTTACTGTTTAATGAAAATATAAGTTTTGAATTTAAAAAGTGCATAGTGCAGTTTGTGAAAGAGCAGTATTAATTTTCCAAGCGTAAAGCATCATTGGATTATTTTATAGCATTTCAAAAATCCTGTAACTTTAAAAAGAACATATTTTATAATTTTTTTAAACTCTGTATAATAACCTAAAGTGTTAACATTGTCAAATAGTCGTCCAAGTCCTATTATTATCGATTAATCACAGTTGATGTTTTTGACATACATGCACATGGTTTTTGAAAATGTAGGTATGAGAAAAATAATTTTTATTACTTTTTAAAGCACTATTTACAATTTATTACATGTACAATGCGACATAAATTTTACATACAAACTGACTTCATAGAAATACACAAATTTTTCATGGTCTTGGATATGCATAACCTAAGGAAGAAGAGAAAATAATGTTCAATGCACTTAATTATATGAAGTTTGACTCAAAGAACTATAGCAAAACTTAAAACTTAATTATAAAGATAGCCATATTTTACTGTAGAAAATCTACAATATATTACAACTATAACTAACGAATTCATATTAATTACAAGTTTAGATGTGGAAAACCCCATATATTTCCTTTTACACAAAGTAATTTTTATGATGAAGGAAACTTAATAATAAATTTAGTATGAACTTAAAAATTTTTGAAACGGGTAAATATCATTACCGAAGACATTGTTTCTAAAAAAATATCAGTAACATGTACATATAAATTACAAAGTAGCGTAAAAAATGAACAGAATTTTATAGTATCATTTAAAATTTACCAAAGTTCAAATATCAAAAAAAAAAAAGAATTTAATTTTCATACAGCTTCTGTGGAAAAAATTAACAGATAGTAAAAGGTGGAACATGCACTAAATAGCTGTTATAAAAACTTTGAGCTTTTCATCATAAAAAAACTCAGATATAAAAATTATGAAATAAAACAATGATTTCATAAATGCATAATACTTTTGTTCTTATTTCTACTGCATAGCCTTTTACCAATTTTATTATTTCTGAATATTAATGTATGGGGCACATTTTACTAATTTCACGTTTTTTCAAACTGGGACAGTATAACTTTTAATTTTGTATTTATTTAGATTTCATCTCCTGAAAATGTTAATATAAATTCAAGGTGCCCACTGGCTACTAAAAGGAGACTATTTGCTACTGTAATCGAGAATAGGCGACTAGATATAAAAACAGCTAAAAAGCAACTATCTTGAGAAAAATGGGAACTATTTTTCTTGGAGTAACAATGCAATTTCTGTTTTTCACTTAGAACGTTTCAGTTAAGGGCATGTAACCACACTACTAACAATATGATAAACACTGAGCGTAGTGCAAGAATGTCCACCCGTAGATTTTGAGAAATATCTGGCAAGAACTGATAAGCTAGATTCGTACCACCTGTGTCATTCCCCCATAATATCTTTTATATTCAAATGATTAAAAAAATAATGAAAAAAAAATGGAAGCTTGAAAAGATTAGGTTTAGAATAGTAATTTAATAAGCAAAAAATAATAAAAATAAGCAATTTAATTTTTGAGAATGCTGCATCAATGAATATATGATTGGAGCAGAAACACATACCTAATTTTGTGAATAGTTGTATTATGCGCACACACGAGAATGACACTTCTTTAAAAAAAAAGAAAGAAAGAAAAGAAAAAAGTTAAATAAAGGGGTTCAAATAAAATAGGTGATGCACGGTTGTCATCTAATGTTCTGAAGTTTAGGACGGCTTTCTCCATATGTAACGGGGTAACGTGTTAGAGCCCCTTGTGAATTAAATTGGAATACTCATTTTTAAAACACAAACATTTTATGTTAAAGATAATTATTTGTCCTGCAGAGAATCGTAAAATCTTTAAGGATTGCTTGCGTTATTGATTCAGTTTCAAATAAATTATTAGCATTATAGATATGTAGTCCCCCTTTTTTTGGCTGTTTATAATAAATATAATTTTTATTTTCAATGTAGTATCTCCAAATATCATGTCTAACTAAGCAATCTAATAATTCTTTATGTTGTGTTAAGAAAAAGCTATGCACAGGCTATCTGGTTTGTCGTGTCGGGTGCCTAGGATTGAGGACTTTTTAGAGGAACTAATTCTTGAGAATCCTGAATCACTGAAAAAATGCTTTAAGCATGCAAATATACATTTAATTTCTTGAGTGATTGTATTACAAAAAGCATAATAATAAAATCCAAACTATTGGTATTGATTTTGGGGTAGGATGTAGAAGTATTTTACACAGCTACAAAAAAAAAAAAAAAAAAAAAAATCTTATACACTATGGCCTTTAAGAAGCAAATTATTTGAAATGTGCTCACTAGAGCTGAAGCAAACCACATGTATTCGGTACTAAGATACGAATAATCACTCAGACTCGAAGTAACGAATTGTTACTTTTCGGTTGATATCGTTACTCGTTACTCGATCCGAAGCTGTTTCGGATTGAGCAGCTTCGAACTTCGAATACAGACTTCCAGGCGAGGGAAACGGGTTCCAGTAATCGAGTACTAATATCTTCTGTTTGTTACTGGATATCGGATCGCGGTTTCAAGGGGGAAAATGACTTTTGAGTGTGCATTTCGAATCGACCAGGTTCGAACTTCGAACACAAGACTGCCGGAGGGAGAAAATAAATTTCGGTATTTGAGTAATAGTATGTTCCGTTCCGTTACTAGATACCAGAAGTATTATGGATTCTCGCTGTTTGAAGGGAAAAATCAGTTTCGGTATTTGAGTAGTAGTATGTTCTGGTTGCAATTCGTTTGTGCCGAGCCGAATGGTATCGTTTTGATGAGGTTTGGAAGAATCCGTATGTTTCGTTACAGTTATGGAGATGGATATACTATCTGCTGCTCTATTGATATGGGTCGTACAATGGGGGGATAGGATCCGGTGTATAGTGCGTTCTTATGCGCAGTTGAACTTTTTTTTGCAGGGGGGGAAGGGTGTGTTCTTATAATTGTAGAGGAGCAATACGTATACGAGAAGCATGTTAGTAAGGGGTGCTAATTTCGGGCTTTCTAACATTTTAGTACTAAATAGTGGTGCAATCAGAATTCTTTCTTTCAGGGTGGTTCCGAAGCAGGATTGCGAACTTAACTATTTCTTTTTTTTTTTAGCTAGAATCGAAATATGAGTAATAAATAACAAATTATTTAAATACACCTTTAAAAAAAATATTTTTTTATAAAGTAAACGAATTCACACATTTTTATTATTTAAAATATTATTTGGAACTAAAAAAAATATTTAGCATGGAAACGTAAACACATTTTTTAAGTAATTGTTTAAAAAATATATAAAAAATTAGGAGCTACCCGGGATTTCTATGCCCACTCCTGCGTAAGCCACTGGTATTAAAATAATTCAATAAAGTTCAGTATGTTTCTAAAATGTCGGCGTTTAGGGGGCCATCTGCCCTATTTTATGGTACATTTTATTCCATGAACTCATGGAATACACATAGTCCGGTGCAACCATTCTTTCTATATGAAAGGAGTGATAATTTTTGTTTAAAGAATGCTCTCATATATGCACCCACAGAAGGGGCTAACCCCTTTCATCCCA